>CM064481.1:406787-414287 GCA_032716605.1 Paralithodes platypus
TCAACAACAACCTCGGCTCAAAAGTCAGTGAATATAATGTAGCCATACATATAATAATGGGGGCTTATCTCTAACCAGTGTCTGCTCGGTTAATAAAGTCTAGCTGGGGTATCAAGGCAGGGCACCAATGGGTGAGCATGCGGCTCGTAGCCTAACGTTGTCCTAAGGTGGTATAATGAAGATGACGTTATATGACGGGGATGCTCTATTTGATAAATCTAGGTCTCTAGTACCTAGTTCTATCCTGGCGATCCCTCAGAAGTCAACACAAAGAGGCAGTACTATGTTGTGAGGGATAGGCTATGGCCCTCTCACACCACACGCGCTGTGCTCGCAAGTAAACCCACCCGAAGACAACTTAGGCTCCCACAGTACCTGTCGATGTCGTGCAGGGCTTAGCTAACACTGCACACATCGGAGACAACGACACAGTAACTTACCCCTAGTCTAGCTTTAGCATAACCAAGCAGAATCACTCAACACCTTGCCAGGGAGACATATACCGGTCTACAACCTTCCCGAGAGAGGACACATACGGAAAAGTCCGTCTCTCCAACCCTCATTAAAGACTAATACATGGAAATATCTGAGAGCTTCGCGTACAATACGACTGGCCGACGGTGAACGTCTATGCTGAAACCAGAAGGGATGTTGAGTTTAATAAAGATTAGAGAATGAGAAAGGAGAAGTCGAGAGAGAGAAATAGTATGCAAAGTGGCGAGTATGGGGGGACAGAATTGCAAAGGATGTATGACGATACGCGTGTCAGGCAAGCTCTGAGCTGGTAAAGAACATGCGGCCGCGATGGGCAGGGACTAGTTGACCACCCGGCCGCCAACGCCGTCAGCGCCAAAGCGAGCCGGGCCACAGCTCACCCCGCTGCCAGGTGTACTCCCTCACCCGCTCTCGCTCGCCTCCCACACAAGCAACATTTATATTATAGCGAATATAAAATATAAGGCGCGGTCACAGACCAAAACAAAGACCATTTCTAGACTGTCTGTGGCAACACGACACTAATAAAAGAAAGCAGATCATTCTAGGACAACTGTAGCCCATCCAACCATCCTGGCGAGCGCTAGCGAGCTGCAATGCCCCACGCAACCATTCTGCTAGCGCCGGGAGGCGTCACACCCCCCCCAAGATATGGGACACTCAACCATGAGCCCATATCTGAACAGGCAGAATGTCGCTAGAATCTGCCACTCCTAACCACTCTGCCACTCATGGAATGCAAGCTCAGTCTCCTCAAAAAAAATACAACAACATTATTTTATATATAAAACAAATCTTATCACCCTTCCCAAATATAATACATTAATTCATAACATTGTGCTCCCAGAGCGAGCTTTAAGAAGCACAGCCTACTGAGGGAAAATCATCTGCACTCAGTACTCAGCTACAATATTATCTTAAAATTAATTATCAAAAAGAAATTTTGTATTTAATTTTTTCATATTTTGTTTTAATGTTGTTTTTTTGGCGGCTACTATAGATGTAGCCTAATTTTCTTCTAATCAAAGCCAACAACTCCTGCCCTGCGACCCTACGCTGATGCTACACACGCGAGCCACCAAGCACCAGCGCAAAAATACACCGCGAGCCAAGACAGGAGGCTATACCAACATACTGTGGTAGCCTACCCCGGATCCTCCACCCGCGACAAACACTGACTGAACAGCGAGGGTTCTCCTGCAAACAAAGCCAAAACATTATCAGTGCCCTTAGCATGCCACACATCCAACTTGTGTTCCGGCAGCACAACAACACCTGGCACTGACAAACTGCCCAGCTCATCGCAAAACTGGCACTTCTCTTCGCTCTTTCCGGCAACGGGGCCTGCCAATAACCCTTCACTAGTTCTACCTTCGTGATGAGCGAGGCAGCCCCGAAGCGGTCTATGGTGTCGTCAACTCTGGGTAATGGATAGGCGTCTGTCAGGGATAATGCTTCCACACTCTTGCAATCAACATACACACGGACTCTGCCACCAAACTCAGGTTGCAAAGCCACTGGCAACGACCACTCACGACATTCCTCATCCCTCAGATCCCCCCTCCACACGCCGTCCAGCTCCGCCTTCACAACAGGCTGTCGAGCAGGATTCACACGGTAGGGAACCAACTCGAGCCTTGCACTGTCTCCAGCCTCCATGTCGGATTCTACCCCGTACATCAGGCCTGGAGAAGCAACAAACATGCGGACGGACTGCCACAGCCTAGCAAACAACTCCTCCCGTCGCTCAGGAACAAGAGGCTGCAGGGTGACTCCCATCTCGCAGAACAATATGCCTAGTGCCCTCCCACATCTTCTTCACCATGTGGAGAGGACCCCTCACCTGATGCCCGAAAACAAGCTCATTCGGACTGAAACCGAGACTCTCTCCAGGTACTTCTCTTGCCGCGAACAAAACATACGGCAGACCAAGGTCCCAATCCTTTCCATTCTCTGCGCAGTAACATCGAAGCATGCTTTTCAGCGTGGCGTGCCACCTCTCCAACACCCCTTGACTCTCCGGGTGATACGCAGAAGAGACGACAGTGCTGATGCCATGCTGAATCATAGTTTGTTTGAAACAGATTAGATGTAACACTAGAACCTTGGTCCGATTGCACCTCTTGCGGGTAACCATACCGCGAGCAATACAAGAGCAGGTTCCGGACAACAGTTTTCCCGCCGTTGCCATTTCTCATTGGATATGCCTCAGGATAACGAGTGGCCACAATCCATGATAGTTACTAGCAATTTATTACCGGCACTAGTAGGGGGTAGGTCCGACCATATCAATGATGACCTTACTGAAGGGCGGTCCACTGACAGGAATGGGGTGCAACGGGGCTCTCGGAATTGTTTGGTTAGGTTTTCCAACCCTCTGGCATGTATGACACCTTGCTACCGAGGTTACCACCTGCCCCTTCAACCCCGGCCACCAAAACAATTTTTCTAAAGCCGCCACCGTTTTTCTCACCCCTAGATGTCCTGCCAGTGGTATGTCATGCGCGCAACCTCAGTAGGCTATCCCTGCACTCCCGTGGCACCACCAACTGGTCCACTACTCCGGACCCCTCTTGCCAACTACGTTTAGGGTCTTGAAAATGCCTATAGAGGATGCCTTCTAAATAAAAAAAATCTCCTGGCTGTGCATCGCCGTCCTCGTCGAGCTCTACAGCTCCATTAGCACACGTTTGGAGCTCAGGGTCCTCTAGTTGCAAACCGACGTATATCTGAGGGTGCCAAGCGATCTAACTGCTCCCGGAGCAATGCATGACCTTCCCCGATACTGGGCTGCTCCCTCTGTCTCTCTCGATGTACATAACGTTGCTGTCGTGGGGACTCGTCATGCCCAGCCTCGTCACTCTCAGTGACAGGCCCAGGGGCTACTCCAGAATTAAGTAATGGTGCTAATACTGAATCACCCAGGAGAGCCGCCGAGTCAAAACTCTTAAAACCAACTCCAGCTTTAGCCTCCTCCTGTTGATCGTTTCTCCGCTGGTCTGAAGACGGAGGACTAGGCTGTGACACTTTAGCTGCCCGAGCTCGGGTGACAACCCACACGCCATGGGTTGTGTCTGGCACCGCTTGACCCACTCTTGCTCTTCCCTACTCACGTCGGCCGGCCTCTCGGCAACGACTAAGGGTAGAACCTCAGAAGCGGGCATTGCAAAGTCGTTGCCGAGAAGAAGGTCGACGCCCTCCACTGGCAGTTTCTCCACAATCCCGACATCCAATTCACGTGCCACACCCTCCACCTCCAACTCCAACCGCACCAGCGGGTATGACCGAGTTGCATTAATACCCTGCACCACCACCACCCGAGCCGCGTTTATAGGGTAGCCAGTCAAGTTTTTCATCAGAGTCCTGGGAAGCACCTGTATCGCGCAAGACCTCTACTCCTGCTTGCGCCCCGCCCACATCATGCAACCCCGCCCTCTATGGTCCGCAAAAAACATCCTGAGCAGGGTTCGAGCCTCCCAGGTGCTTCTGCATTGGCTGTGCCTCAGCCTCTGACGAACTGCCCCGGGCAAACTCAGATGACTTCGGAGACACACCAATGTTGCAGGCCAAAGACACAGCTGCTGTAGGTGGTTTGCTAGGACAGACTCTTGCAAAGTTGCCCCTTTTGATGACAATGATAACACTCCAACTCCCCTTGTGGGCTTCCCTTGGTACTGGGAAGGGCCCGGCCCTTCTTAAATGGAACGGTGCTAGTCTTGTGGTCAGTCTTGGTATCATGGCTCTTGTACTTGTGTGCATAAGGTATATCACTAACTCGGGGGGGGTGGGGCGTCACGCCCCTTGTTACCTGCCTCACTACGCTGGGCAGACCCGCAACCCACGAATTAGTGATAGCCGGAGGTCAGCCATCTCAGCTGCCTCCTGTAGGGTTTTTGGTTGCTTTTCTTTAAGGTTTAACGTCAGGTCGCCGCCCGTGCATTTGAAAAACTGCTCTAAAAGCACCAACTGTTTAATGTCGTCAAACGTAGTAGCTTTCCTCCGACCTCAGCCAATTCCCAAAAGCATCGGACAGCTCCCGGGCATGCTCCAAAAAGGTGCTCTCCCGACCCTTGGTAACACCCCGGAACTTCAACCTGTACGTCTCTGGTTGTAGTTCGTATGCTCTCAGGACAGCCTCCTTGAGTTCCTCGTAGATAATACACGACTCTATCGGCAATGCATCATAAGCCCTGAGTCCCTTGCCTATTAATCTAGAGGATACAAGTACTGCCCATTTATTCTCTGGCCACTGGTGTTCCTGGCACTTCTTCTCAAAGCATGCGAAAAATTATGTTACACCACTCTCATCAAACACCGGACCAGTTTCAATAAGTGCGAGAGAGACTGCTCATGAACACGGTTACCAGCCCCAAGTCGCTGTCCCGTTGTCTCTACTCGCGACTTCTCTACATCCATGTCGGCACAGTACTTAGTCGACTCAGCTTGGATTTTTGCTAGCTCTATTTGCTGCTGAAGCTCACCTGCCCTTTGTTGCTGGTGACTTTTTCTCTCTTCTATCTTGGCTAATTCTATTTGCTGCTGAATCTGAAGCTCACATGCCCTTTGTTGCTGCTGAATCTTAGCTAATTCGATACACTAATTCTGGAGTTAACCCTTGAGGAGGTGAAGGTGCTACAATGTTTGAAATTACCGGTGGTCCCCCCAGGGGCAACCCACCCTGCCAGTCACCACCCAACTGCGGAAGCGTACCCGGGGTCGGCAAACTACTGGGATGGCTGGGAGTCGAGTGTAGGGGAAGCATGGCCGAAGGGCTCTGAGCACTCAACCCATCTCGCTCACCAGTCACCCTGCCCAGTACACACGTTATCAAGTTATCCTTGGTCATGCTGCTAGTAACCGCATGACCGATAGCTGTGGCCAGGCATTGAAGACCGTACCGATCCATACCCTCCAACCGCTCGGCAGTAACAGGCCATTGCAAAAATATCCTAGCATCCTCCTCACAGTTCACCCGATTAACCCTTTCATCATACTGTTGTTCCTCAGTCTCGACATTACGTACTGTGTCTCCATTCTCCTCTGACCCGGTATAAGACATGATGCTCACAAATATTTCTCACCACAATATTCAGAAAAGAAGTACCCCAAACTCTTATGTAGCACTATTCACTTGCCAAAAATGTCTGAAGACTCTCAAGTGCTATACTACTTTGCCAAAAAAAATTAACGTGCCCACTATATTCCTCAATAAAACAAATGACCACAACAATCCTGCAATTATCTCTTTGTTCACAAGATCCTAAGCTAGGTCGCCATTTGTTATGATCCAGGTTCTCAAAGACACAGGGCTCTTCAACAT
Organism: Paralithodes platypus; assembly: GCA_032716605.1. Taxonomy (NCBI): domain Eukaryota; kingdom Metazoa; phylum Arthropoda; class Malacostraca; order Decapoda; family Lithodidae; genus Paralithodes; species Paralithodes platypus. The sequence continues at coordinate 412,603 of CM064481.1, forward strand.
TGGACTAGATAATGGCAAAACTGCAACAACGGTAACACTAGATCCAACCCTTGCCTTAAACACTGGAAAACAAAACACCATTACCGCCCTGAGTCGTGCCTGGACAACGAGGTATCCTATGACTCGGTAACTGGTGCACACACACTAGGCTGACGCTCGATGAAACAGCCTATTCTCAAACAGTAAAAGATTACTCGATTAGGTTACACAAAGAAAAGATAGTTAACGTGATTAATTAACATTACGGTAGATACTCAAATAACTGGCACTCCTGTATTAAAGAAAGTGCAATGCTAGTCCTGCAACATCAACTGGAAACTTCTGAAATAAGTCTGATGCTGGGAAGATGTTCGTAAAGAATCTTGAACAATTATAATGCAGAATACGGGTCACAATAAATACTAGGACATATAGTAATAATAGGCAGGGGAATAATAAGACTGCGCAAAGGTAGTAATGCTCGACAACTAAAGAAATGCTTCGTGACACAACGCAACAGCCTACTAGGGTTGTGCAACTCAACAACAACCTCGGCTCAAAAGTGCAGTGAATAATAATGTAGCATACATATAATAATGGGGGCTTATCTCTAACCAGTGTCTGCTCAGTTAATAAAGTCTAGCTGGGGTATCAAGGCAGGGCAACAATGGGTGAGCATGCGGCTCGTAGCCTAACGTTGTCCGAAGGTGGTATAATGAAGATTACGTTATATGACGGGGATGCTCTCTTGATAAATCTAGGTCTCTAGTACCTAGTTCTATCCTGGCGATCCCTCAGAAGTCAACACAAAGAGGCAGCACTATGTTGTGAGGGATAGGCTATGGCCCTCTCACACCACAGCGCTGTGCTCGCAAGTAAACCCACCCGAAGACAACTTAGGTTCCCACAGTACCTGTCGATGTCGTGCAGGGCTTAGCTAACACTGCACACATCGGAGACAATGACACAGTAACCTTACCCCTAGTCTAGCTTTAGATAACCAAGCAGAATCACTCAACACCTTGCCAGGGAGACATATACCGGTCTACAACCTTCCCGAGAGAGGACACATACGGAAAAGTCCGTCTCTCCAAACCTCATTAACTCTCCCAGACATATATGACGCGATCGAGTCATATGGCAGAGTGAACCAAAAACACATATGACGCGATCGCGTCATATGGACTTATTATATTGCTAGAAAATAAGTTTATGACGCAATTGAGCCGGTTTTTTGGCTGGTAAGTCCGATAAGTTAGATGTACATGTGGAAAAATCTAGCAACCCCCTAGCGTCCCTGTGAGGGCCCCGCGGTGGTAGAGAGAGTCAGTTTCTTCCCATCAGCCAGCCTAGTAGGTGGGTGTGTGCAGCCCTTTAATTCAAGGGGCCTCCATTTTGTCCAGCCTGGCTGGTATTACCGCCCTAATATAACCCAAACGAAGTGCTATATCGTTGGGTTATCGATGGATTATTGTGTTATTCTTATTTAGGGTATAAAACCATGTTAGTGAAGTGTTTTGCTAGTCTGGTGTACATGACCAAGGTGGGCTCCACGAGGGGCCATGGTTTCGCTTGTTTGTGGATCACTTTCATACCATATTGAGTCAATTATATTGCTATTTATCACTTGAAGTAGTGTATTTTACTTGTGTAAGTGTTTATAGTGAAAACACTTTTATTACTGGTCGAGCATTCTCTGGTGTAGG
>CM064481.1:419287-454287 GCA_032716605.1 Paralithodes platypus
ACCCCCCCCCCCCCCCCCAAGATATGGGACACTCAACCATGAGCCCATATCTGAACAGGCAGAATGTCACTAGAATCTGCCACTCCTAACCACTCTGCCACTCATGGAATGCAATCTCAGTCTCCTCAAAAAAAATACAACAACATTTTTATATAAACAAATCTTATCACCCTTCCCAAATATAATACATTAATTCATAACATTGTGCTCCCAGAGAGAGCTTTAAGAAGCACAGCCTACTGATGGAAAATCATCTGCACTCAGTACTCAGCTACAATATTATCTTAAAATTAATTATCAAAAAGAAATTTTGTATTTAATTTTTTCATATTTTGTTTTAACACCTTATTAGCGGACTAGGCGGTATTTTACACCGAGCCGCCCAGCGGGCACAATCCCGAAATATTCGCTCACTTTCACTCGCCCTAGCGCCGTAACTATGGCTCCAATCGGAACGAAACGATGATTTTTGGAACGAACAACTCTTCGTCTCCCCATAGAAGTCTATTCTGAATGAATTGAGCGAGTGTGGAGGGTGGGAGGAGGTGAGGAAGGGAGGCTACTTTTTGGTGGATTTCCCAGGGGCGGTAGGTTGCGTTCGCTTTGTCCTGACTTTGGCCTCACGCGCGTCTATTATTCCTTTGGTAAGCCCTCTTATTTTATCTTGTTTCTCCTTATTTCTGTATTCTCTGTATTCTCGCTCTTTCTCTCTCTCTCTCTCTCTCTTTCTGTCTCTCTCACTCCTCTCGTCTGTCTGTCTGACTCTCTCTCTCTCTCTCTGGCTAGCTCGCTTTCTTTCTCTCTCTCTCCTCCCTTCTCCTTCGTACGCGCTGTCTCCCCTTCCTCCCTGTCTCTCTTCTGTATATTTCTCCCTTACGTGTATGTAATTCTGACTATTGTGTTGTCTCATCTCTCTTTCTTTTTGTGCTTGTTATATCGCTGTACTATTATATCTTTTTTCACTCTATTTTCAGTTCAGTTTCTGTATTCTCTTTCATTTATCACTAATAAATTTCATTCCTTACAAGCTACCGTACAAATACGGTATTCCTTCGGTAAGCCCTCTTATTTTATCTTGTTTCTCCTTATTTCTGGATTCTCTGTATTCTCGCTCTCTCTCTCTCTCTCTCTCTCTTTCTGTCTCTCTCACTCCTCTTATCTGTCTGTCTGACTCTCTCTCTCTCTCTCTCCTCCCTTCTCCTTCGTACGCGCTGTCTCCCTTCCTCCCTGTCTCTCTTCTCTATATTTCTCCCTTTCGTATATGTAATTCTCATTATTCTTTTCTCTAATCCCTCTTTCTTTATTTGCTTGTAATATTTCTGTATTATTATCTTTTTCACTCTATTTTCAGTTCAGTTTCTGTATTCTCTTTCATTTATCACTAATAAATTTCATTCCTTACAAGCTACCGTACAAATACGGTATATATATATGATTATATATATATATATATAATATATATATATATATATATATATATATATATACTGTATATCGGTGTATATCACGGTATACGGCATATTTCTCTCCTTACGAAAGGAGAGAAGAGTCATAGCAATTTCAAGGTCACCTTCGTAAGGAAACAAATATACCGTACATGGTGATATATATACGCCTATCAAATGATTGATATCAATATACGGTATATTTATATATATACTGTATTTTGGTGAATTTTGATATCAATCATATAATATAGGCTTATATATACCCCCATGTACGTTATATTTGTTTCCTTACGAAGGTGACCTTGAAATTGCTATCACTCTTCTCTCTCCTTTCGTAAGGAGAGAAATATACCGTATACCGTGGTATATACGCCTATCAAATGATTGATAACAATATATATATACTGTATATTGATGTATATTGATTTCAATCATTTGATAGGCGTATATATCACGGTATACGGTAGATTTCTGTCCCTACAATGTACCGATACGTACATGATGATAGGTATGCCTATCAAATGATTGATATCAATATACGGTATATATATAATATTATATATATATACTGTATATTGGTGAATATTGATATCAATCATTTGATAGGCGTATATATATCACCATGTACGGTATATTTTTTTCCCTTACGAAGTTGACCTTGAAATTGCTATGACTCTTCTCTCTCCTTTCGTAAGGAGAGAAATGTACCGTATACAGTGATATATACGCCTATCAAATGATTGATATCAATATATATACTGTATATTGGTCTATATTGATTTCAATCATTTGATAGGCGTATATATCACGGTATACGGTACATTTCTGTCCCTACTATGTACCGTACCTGTGACCTGGAAATTGCTATGACTCTTCTCTCTCCTTTCGTAAGGAGAAAAATGTACCGTATACCGTGATATATACGCCTATCAAATGATTGATATCAATATATATATACTGTATATTGGTCTATATTGATTTCAATCATTTGATAGGCGTATATATCACGGTATACGGTACATTTCTGTCCCTACTATGTACCGTACATGTGACCTGGAAATTGCTATGACTCTTCTCTCTCCTTTCGTAAGGAGACAAATGTACCGTATACCGTGATATATACGCCTATCAAATGATTGATATCATATATATATCCTGTATATTGGTCTTTATTGATTTCAATTCTTTTAATAGGCGTATATATCACGGTATACGGTACATTTCTGTCCCTACTATGTACCGTACCTGTGACCTGGAAATTGCTAGGACTCTTCTCTCTCCTTTCGTAAGGAGACAAATGTACCGTATACCGTGATATATACGCCTATCAAATGATTGATATCAATATATATATACTGTATATTGGTCTATATTGATTTCAATCATTTGATAGGCGTATATATCACGGTATACGGTACATTTCTGTCCCTACTATGTACCGTACATGTGACCTGGAAATTGCTATGACTCTTCTCTCTCCTTTCGTAAGGAGACAAATGTACCGTATACCGTGATATATACGCCTATCAAATGATTGATATCAATATATATATACTGTATATTGGTCTGTATTGATTTCAATCATTTGATAGGCGTATATATCACGGTATACGGTACATTTCTGTCCCTACTATGTACCGTACATGTGACCTGGAAAATGCTATGACTCTTCTCTCTCCTTTCGTAAGGAGACAAATGTACCGTATACCGTGATATATACGCCTATCAAATGATTGATATCAATATATATACTGTATATTGGTCTATATTGATTGCAATCATTTGATAGGCGTATATATCACGGTATACGGTACATTTCTGTCCCTACTATGTACCGTACATGTGACCTGGAAATTGCTATGACTCTTCTCTCTCCGTTCGTAAGGAGACAAATGTACCGTATACCGTGATATATACGCCTATAAAATGATTGATATCAATATATATACTGTATATTGGTGTATATTGATTGCAATCATTTGATAGGCGTATATATCACCATGTACGGTACATTACTTTCCCTACTATGTACCGTGCATGTGGCCTTGAAATTGCTAGGACTCTTCTCTGTCCTTGCGTAAGGAAGAAAATCTACCGTACGTGATATATATGCCTATCAAATGATTGATATCAATATATATACTGTATTTTGGTGTATAATGATTTCAATCATTTGATAGGCGTATATATCACGGTATACGGTAGATTTCTTTCCTTACAATGTACCGTACTACATGGTGATATGTACGCCTATCAAATGATTGATATCAATATACGGTGTATATATATATATATATATATATATATATATATATATATATATATATACCGTATATTGATTGCAATCATTTGATAGGCGTATATATATATATATATATATATATATATATATATATATATATATATATATATATATAGGCGTGCATTTTCACTCTCTCTCTCTCTGTTTCGCTTGCTTGTTTTGTTTTATAAATAATATTATTTCAACACATTTCCAAATCACCCTATGGGGTAGTGTTGACGACTCATTTTTTTGTTTGTGGTGTTCCCAGGAGGTGTAATCCACATTTAATTGAGGTAGAAAAGGCAGTTATATGATTCAGGTAGATAAAAGGCAGTTATATGATTTAGGTAGACAAATGACATGGATGTATGAGGTGGACCAAGAAGCAGATGGATGGATGAGATTCGAAACTTATGGATGTAATGGGTGATGTTGCTGATGATGATGAATGCACTTGTGTTTGGGTAGTGTGCTATTCCACCATATGAATGATTGAATGACATGAATTCATGAGGTAGTTTGAAATAGATGAATGAATGATTGAATGAAGTTATGAATGATTGGCAAGAGGTCTAGAGGAGGAGGAGGTCTTGGAGGAGGTCTAGAAGTGTTCCACTGTGTGGTACTCGGTGTAGCAAGGAGAAGCGCATAGTCCCACATAACAAGGACTACACATGAACGTGGTTTCCCTCCTGATTTGGTTCCTCCTTGTTGTATGTCTGCAGACGTGGCACTGCTTCAGTCCGTGCTTCCGGTTGGCTGCGATTTGTGATGCTGAGCGGGGGCAAAACACAAGCATGTGGGTCGAGAGGTAGTCCCGGCTCTCAAGGCGGTCAGGCAGATTCACGATCGGCCTCGGAGGTGGTAGCACACGTGTGGTTCCGTGCTTCCTGAGGATGGAGTCGATGATTTCCTTCGCGAACAGCCTTACAGAGCTCTTCCTTCCTGTCCGCGTCATCCACAGGTTGTACGCGTTCAGGATAGTGACATCAAGAAGATGGAGTACCACCTTCTTATACCACTTACACGTCTTCCTGAGGCAGTCAACAGCAGTGATGTGCATGTCACTCTTATCCACCAACCGCATGCTTATGTTGTAGTCCATAACAAGGTCAGGTTTGGAGATAGCTACTAGATGCTTCTCGCGGGTGACAGGGTCCATGTGGTATCTCTTCTTCCCGCTATCTCGCATTGTGGACTTGTGAAAGGTGGAGAGGACATTGACTGGCTTTGTGTCATGCCAACAAATAGCCAGTATACTGTCACTGCTGCTCTTCTTCCGGAAGATGTCTCCTTTCCGTGTAACATGAAACTTGGGCCAGTGTTTCCTGTTTGCCCTGACAGTTCCACAGCTTCCCGTGCTCCTTGCAAGGATATACCTGGCAAGGAGAGGAGAGGTGTAGAAATTGTCGGTGTACAAGATACAGTTGGCATCCAGATACGGCTCCATCAGTGTCTTCACAACCGCCCCTGAAAGACCCAGAGGGTCGTTTGGAATGTCCACATCAGTAGCGGTGTAGATGATGAGGTCCAGCACGTATCCTGTCTCGCAGTCACACAGTACAAAGAACTTGATCCCGAAGCGGTGACGCTTCGACAGAATGTACTGCCGGAAAGAGAGACGTCCACGGAAGAGGATCAAGGACTCATCGATCACGACATTCTGAAAAGGTTTGAAAAACCGGCGATACCTGTTCAGGAGGGAGTTCAGGAATGGCCGGATTTTCCAAAGCTTGTCAGCTCCGTGTGCCGCATTGTTGTCGACAAAGTGCAAGCACTTGAGAATTTTTCGGTATTGGTCCCTGGGCATGTACATGTTGAAGACTGGCGTTGATCTAATGTCATGCATCAGCCAATAATCCAGCATGTTGTGCTTTCTCATGTGGGGCATTAGCATGGTGAGGGCCAAAAACACGAGGAGCTCAGGGATATCGATGGGCGTCCATCTCCTCATGTGGGGCGAGGCCATCTCTTCGGAGTGCTGCCTTGCATATAGGTTTGTCTCCCTTACCATTTCCCCGAGCAATTCATCGTCGAAGAATGCTCGGAAGTAGTCGTAAGGGGTATCATTCTCTGTGCAGGGAAAGCCAGGCTGGATGCCAATTGTTCCCTTATCAAAATTGGGTGGAACCCCAGGCATATCCCGAGGCTCGCAGTGCTCCCACTGAAAGAGAGGTGGCTCGTCCCGCCTCCTGCCCCTCCCGACCACTCTTGGGGCACCTCCTGGGGCACCTCCTGGGGCACCTCCCCGAGCACCTCCTGGGGCACCTCCTGGGGCACCTCCCGGGGCACCTCATGGGGCACCTCCCGGGGCACCTCCCCGACGAGCACCTCCCCGAGCACGTCTCCGATCACCTCTTCCGGCCCTTCCTCGGGCCCTTCCTCGGGCCCTTCCCCGGGCACCTTGCTGTGGCTCTCCCTGTTGTGGCGGTCCCTGCTGTGGCTGTGGCTGTGCCTGCTGTGGCTGTGCCTGCCCGCCATTAGAGTCGCTTGCTGGCGTGGGGGATATCCTGGCTTCAGGCGAATCGGGAGAGCTTGAGCCGGTGCCGGCATCACTCTCAGACATCGTCAGCCGACGCCTGGTCCTCCTGGTCCTCCTCATCCGCTGCATCCCAGGTGGCATTGACAACCTGGGAGGAGCATCAACAGCTGGTGTTGACGTCGCTGGTCCTGGTTGTCCATGGGCGGGGGTTATTGGTAGCTGCACTACCCCCGAGATGTTCGCTAGCTGAACGGGCATCACTGGAGGCTCTGACGAGGCTCGCTGCCTGGATGTGGATGGGCCTGGCTGTGGGGATAACGATCTTCGTCGTTTGGCCAGTCTTGTGTTGCCTATGAAAATTGTGGGAATGGTATTTCGTATGAGGGATGTGCAGACTCAAACTTGACAACTAAGACATGATTGATTTGAGAGAGAGAGAGAGAGAGAGAGAGAGAGAGAGAGAGAGAGAGAGAGAGAGAGAGAGAGAGAAAGGAAGAGTCCTAGCAATTTCAAGGTCACCTGCGTAAGGAAAGAAATTAACTCTACACGTGATAATTATATACGCCTATCAAATGATTGCAAGTAATATACACCAATATACAGTACTGTATATATATATATATATATATATATATATATATATATATATATATATATATATATATATATATATATATATATATATATATATACTGTATATATATATATATATACCGTTTATTGATATCATCATTTGATAGGCGTACATATCACCATGTACGGTACATTGTAAGGAATGAAATCTACCATATACCGTGATATATAGGCCTATCAAATGATTGATATCAATATACGGTATATATATATATATATATGTATATTTATATATATATATATATACTGTATAATGGTGTATATTGATTTCAATCATTTGATAGGCGTATATATCACGATATACGGTAGATTTCATTCCTTACAATGTACCGTACATGGTGATATGTACGCCTATCAAATGATTGATATCAATATACGGTATATATATATATTTATATATATATATATATATATATATATACTGTATATTGCTTGCAATCATTTGATAGGCGTACATATTACCATGTACGGTACATTGTAAGGAATGAAATCTACCGTACATGGTGATATATACGCCTATCAAATGATTGATATCAATATATATATACTGTATATTGGTGTATATTGATTTCAATCATTTGATAGGCGTATATATCACGATATACAGTAGATTTCATTCCTTACAATGTACCGTACATGGTGATATGTACGCCTATCAAATGATTGATATCAATATACGGTATATATATATATATATATATATATATATATATATATATATATATATTGATAATATATCACAAATACACGTGAGCCACTAAATGTTTCTAGTCTCTCAGTGGGGATCGAACCATCGACCATCAGGACGATAGCCGACGCTTTAATCAATTACACCACGGCAGTGGTGTGGTGTAAGACTGCCGTGGTGTAATTGATTAAAGCGTCGGCTATCATCCTGATGGTCGATGGAAAAGACTGCCGTGGTGTAATTGATTAAAGCGTCGGCTATCATCCTGATGGTCGATGGTACGATCCCCACTGAGAGACTAGAAATATATATATATATATATATATATATATATATATATATATATATATATATATATATATATATATATATATATATACATATATATATATATATACTGTATATTGCTTGCAATCATTTGATAGGCGTATATATAACGTGTACGGTACATTTCTCTCCTTACGAAAAGAGAGAGAAGAGTCCTAGCAATTTCAAGGTCACCTTCGTAAGGAAAGAAATGTACCATATACCGTGATATATACGCCTATCAAATGATTGCAAGCAACATGGAGTCATGCGAAGAAATGAATAAATAAATGAATAAATGAAGGGAGTGAAAGAAAATCCTACTTGGTGGTACTGCCCGGGGGTATGTGATAAACTGCTGTTTGAGGAGTGGCCTACAGTAATCAGTAAAGGCCGCGTCCCATACAGTACGTCAAGACCCGACAAGAGCCGATGTTAGCCGATTTAACAACATTTTGCCGAATCGACATGTTTGACACGAGGCTCGCCAGAAGAGGACAGCCGCACGTCCCTCACACATCAGTCACACGTCACTCACACGTCACTCATACGTCACTCACGACACAGTTACGTCTGCCACACGTTAACTCGTGCCCCTAATATGATGTCAGTACGACACACACGTCCGCGCAACACGTTCACAGTACGCTAAGTTGGATGTAGATAGGATGTTAGTCGTCTGCCAGACGAGCAGCATACGTGCTGCGCAAGTGTGTCACACGATACATACGTGTGTCATCCGACAGGGTCGACTCCTACGACAGAAGCACAACCAAGTACCCAACCCTATATAAAGGTCGGGGGCCGTAGACCCCCACACAGTCTACCACCAAGCCTTGCATCTGCACCATGGAGCCCGGCACTGCCCTACTCGAACACCTGCCGCCCTACCTGACAACCGACGACTACTACCAAGACCTACTGCACCGCAACCAGTTGCTGATTACCAACCTGAGAGTCCAGCTCTACACTGCCGTGATTTTGAGGAGGACTCGGGTTAGGAACAAGAATAGGAAACGCAAAGCCAAGGCACGTAGTTGTTTTGTGAGGGAATGAATAGCAGAAAGAGAAAAGTATGGCCACTATCACCAACTGCTCAAGACCCTACAAGCAACGGACGTCACCACCTACAAGTATTACCTGCGAATGGACTAGGAACTCTACACTGAGATTCTGGGACGGCAGACACCACGCATCCAAAAGCAGGATACTAATTTTAGGAAGGCCCTGGAGCCAGGCCTACGTCTGGCCATCACACTCCGCTTCCTGGCCACAGGTGAGGCCTACAAAAGCATGGCCCTCAACTTCCGAGTGGGTCCAAACACAATTTCCAAGGTTGTACGAGAGACATGCGAGGCCATCGTACAGGAATACTTGGAGGAGGTGATCGTGTGCCCGACGACACCGCAGGGGTGGAAGGACAGAGCCAAGGGATTCGCCGACACATGGAATTTCCACCACACCGTAGGAGCGATCGACGGTAAGCACATCGCAATGCAACCCCCTGCCAACTGTGGATCCTACTACTACAACTACAAAGGGTACCATTCCATCGTTCTCCTTGCACTGGTTGACTCCAAGGGAAAGTTCACCTACGTAGATGTGGGAGCAAACGGGTCAGCCGCGGATGCCGGCATTTTTCAGGTGACCGACCTCCGGCAGGCGCTAGAAAACAACGCAGCAGGATTGCCAGGCCGGGAGCCACTGCCTGGGGATGACGAGCCAGTGCCCTACTTCATTGTGGGCGACGACGCCTTCCCTATGAGAGAGTGGCTCCAGACACCACACCCCCACCGAGGACTACAAAAGAAACAACGCGCCTTCAATTACCGTCTGTCGAGGGCCAGGAGGGTGGTCGAGAACGCCTTCGGGATACTGGCCAACCGCTTCCGGTGCCTGCTGACGACTCTCAACCTACAGGCAAGCATTGTTGAAAAGGTGGTTCTCGCAAGCTGCATCCTCCACAACATCCTCATCGACAGACGTTCAGGCACGAACAGCCTACCTGAGCATCATGCCCGTGTGCGGCCTGGAGACTGGACAAGGGACCCCTTGGACGGACTGCAGCCACGTCAGCGGCAAGCTGGACCCGGACCTGCCAAAATAGTGAGGGACTACCTCACAGACTACTACAGCTTCCCACGGAACCTGCTGCCCTGGCAACGGTGAATGGTAAGTAGAAATGGTTCCCAATTCATACAATATATATATATATATATATATATATCTATACATAAATCAGGTATTAGAGTCGTTTTACTATAACTGAACATTATACACGCATTGTATCTATTAATGCAATTACCAATGGCATTTAATAAGTAAAGATAATAGTGTATACTTCATGATTAATACAACCTGATTTATGTATACTTATTATTTTATAAAATATAGCACAGGTGACACATGACACATGGCCATGTAAACGTTAACATATATTTCATATTTGTTCTATAGATTTCTATCTCAGTTACATTTATCTCTTATATTTCCTTTTCCCTCTCAACATAGGTTTCATATTGGTTCTAAATATTTCTATTTCCTTTATAGTTTTCTATAACATTTGCTTTGCCCTCAACATGTTTAATATTTGTGCCATATATTGCTATCTCTTATATTTCTCTCTTATATTAATATTTTTCCTCTCAACATGTGTTTCATATTTGTTCTAAATATTTCTATCGCCTTAATATTTGTCTTTAACATTTGCTTTGCCCTCAACATGTTTCATATTTTTTCCATATATTTCCATCTCTCTTATATTTTATATTTTATTTTCACTCTCAACATGGTTGATAATTCTTCTATAGATTTCTACAAATTTCTATTTCTTTTCAAATTGATTTTGCAACTCTAAAATTTGCCTATTTGTTCTAGGAATTTGTAACAAACTTATATTTTTGTTAATTTATTGATTTTCCCTGACATGTATTTATATTTGTATTATTATTTTATTTATCATTATTTATCATTACTTTATTTCATTCCTTCTGTCCTTGGTTTGTTCTATTTGTGTTGCACGAGATATTATGGTAGGATTGTTTGGTACTAACATTTCTATAAATATTTAGGTAATTGAAGTCATATATGTGCAGAGTTATCTTAGCGTTTACATGAATTAAACTTACATTAGGTCAAGGATATGGCAAACAACATATTACATATTTTTTTTTTATTATAAAAGTAAAAAAAAAACAGATACGAAAATAGAGATATATATGGAAAATAGAGATAGGGGGGAAAAGAGCAACTAATAAGTGAAGTCCCTCAGCGGCCCAGAGACGGCATTTTCCAGGTAGCGTTCCAAGTTGGCAATGTCCGACAGCCTAGGGGTCACTGCTCGGGGTGGCTCGACGGGTGTGGCATCAGGAAGGCCATAGGTGGGGGCCCGTGTCCTCCAGCCACTAGGGGTACCGGGTGCGCTAGGCAGCTTGTAGTGGGAAGGTTCTGGAAGTGGCCTGGGCTCGTAGGGCTGGGGAAGAGCTGGCTGGGGTTGTAGCGGCTGGTTTGGCTCATTAATGACCACCCTGGGGATTGAGCCTGTCCCCAGGGCATAGTTATTCGTCCCTGTCACCAACCTAAGCCCCTCGAACATGTAATGCTCGACATGGCGGCGCTCCACAGCCTTGAACGAAGCTGTCAGGAGTTGATGAAAGAGGCGGACCTCTGTCATGAGCGGTGATTCTTCCAGGTGTGTCCCCCTCCAAGCGGCGTTGATGTTGAGCTGCCGGGATTCCGCCTCACGCAGCTGTGTGTTAAATATATTGTGTTTAAAGGTTTGCAAATAAAACGATGTAATACCATAATAAATTCAGTCAACACTGTGTGTCAGTGTATGCAACATGGTAAATGGTAATAGGTGGTTGGGGGAGAGGGGAGACCTCAGCAGCGCCATAGAAATATAGTGGTGACCTTTGAACTAGCCAAGGAATGTCACACCTGCACTCCATGGGAAAGGGTACATAGAGTTACAAATGTATTGAAAAGAATATTTCGGATATATGCTTAAATTTTACTCTAGTAAATTAATAGAAGTGGATGTAATGTGGTGGGGTAAAAGTAAATGTATTTCTTATAAATACTACTCAAGTGAAAGGTGCTGGGCAATTAAAAATGAGTGTAACAATATGTATATTTACCTTATTCAACAGGTCCCTTTCGGCTTGGGTCGTTCCTAGCGCTGGGTCCACGGTGGCTGGAGGTGGGTCGACGGTGGCTGCCCTTGGTGCCGCGGCCGCTGCAGGTGGCGTGGCCAGCTCCACCAGGTCGTCCACTGCCTCCTCGTCCTGTGTCGTCTGGCTGGGCTGGCTGGCATGGCTCACCGGACCACCCTTGTAGAGCTGTTCTTATGTGGTTATAATAAATATGCTTCACTGTGGACGACGCTTTTCCTTATCTCTATTCTTATTGATTACATTATTGATCAAAGTGACTCTAGTATTATTAATTATAACTGACATTTTGCCATACATGGTCAGGATCGCTTGCATGAAACACTGAGAAATTATGAGAAAACTGTATAGAACTTCAACAGACGTACATTTTACATAAAGATTAAGAGAACTAATAGCGAATAGAATAAATGTATAATATAAATATATAATTTTAAGTTTTGGCACGTACCTTGCTCCTCCTCATCGCACACCTGACAATGTGTGGCTTCAAAAAATGAATGGTGTCCCGGATGCAATGCTCTCTCTCAGTGAGGGCCTTGGTCTCCTGGCCGGACTTGAGGACGATGAGTTTGGAATACCTCGTCCTCATGCTCTCCAGCCACTTGTGTAGCTCGTCAACTGAAAATATAGGGAAAACAATATTAATTTTTGAATTATAGTAACCAGGGATATAAATACAATCACCACACACTTTTCGGCAACCCTTGGCTGTGACCTAACCAGGTACACTCGGCCGCAATTCCGCGTGGGCCACCTAGTCATAGGGTTTGGGTAAATCCGTTGTGTAGTTTGTTCGCTCTGAATATAGTAAGATCTCACACTCCCCTCCCTGAATCAATCGAAGATTTTGCCCCATAGATGGCGCAGCTTGATGGGAAGGGAGGGAGCTTGTCGTAGTGTTAAAAGGGTAGGACACAATGGGAGGAGGTGACGTTCTATAACATACAGTGACGAATGTTAAACTTATTTACTTCTACTTGTTCATACAATAATGTTCCCGAAACTAATTCGTAATGAACAGTAGATTCCCTCTTTCAGTAACTAAAACGTCACTCTCTCTCTCTCTCTATTGGTATGAATAGAATAATAGTATACAGGTCATACTATATTATATATAACATACACCTTTTGTTAGAAAACTACAAACTAGCGACAAATTAGATTAACAGAAGTAGTAAACTATTATTATTTAGATGAGTTACCTTTGTAGTGTCAAAATATGTCGATCTGTGGATGACTTACCTCAAGCATGAAAGTCACAGTTAATACTGAGTCGGTGGGATATTGATTACATTGATCTGGATTCATTAAGATTGGTAATATCATTATCAAGATTCTAAATTACCTGTGGCCAGAAAGAAAACATTGCCTATGATCACATTGATACATTAAGCCAAATGGTAGAGGTATGGCATGTCTGATTTATATATTTAACAATTAATTTACATCGAGGCAAATTTGTTGATAAAGCATTTCCCTCAGGAATATCAGTATATTTAGAGTAGCTGGCAACAGTGTTACTTAGATACAAAATTCCTCTCTGTTTATGGCGATTTAAAGTCGATTTTCCTGTGCATCAGGGTAAACTACCCCTTCCCTCCCCCAAATGGATAGTTTGAGTCTCGTTTCACCTTTATTGCTCTCTGACATTAGGTTGAAATTAGTATGGATCTTCATAAAGAGCTCCTTACCAAAACTTCTGCTGAAAATACACACTTCCTACTTGACAGGCTTACCAACATTTATCAGGGTAAATTCTATGACCTTAACTATTCAGCTATAGTATACCAATCTAATTTTTTCTGATTAACTTGCTCTATAGACGAATGCTAATAATTGGTGTGTGCTAACCTAGAAACAATAAATAAAATAATTACTAAAGTATATGAAAAATCTGTTGGTATCACGGAAGAGCCAAGTCTGGTTTCTCAGAGAGAGAGAGAGAGAGAGAGAGAAGTTGCACTGTGTTAATCGATTTATGTAGTAAATATGGTATTGATAAATAATTTGTGCATTACCTTGGTAACAGTGAGACTATGAGTAACTACATGTAAACTCATGTTATTAGATATCACAAATAGACCAGGGTATACACAGATAATATTATTCCACACATATAGTTATTAATACTTTACATGTGGTTTGTTACATATTGCCAAGTCTGATAATATAAGATAATGTGATACAGGGGGAAATATTTACCTAGAGTAAATTACCCTCGAGAACTGCAATCCATTTTTTCCCCAACACATTATTTCCTTGATCTATTTACTTTACTATGACTGTCTAATAAATATAAATTAAATAAATATAATTACTGAAGTTAATTGAGTATACCTTTATCAATTGTTCATATTACCGCAAACATAATGTTTATCAACAGGACAATTAATATTTGTCATTGTTATATTGCATTGCGCAATAATCTTGTATGATCAAGCTACACATTTATTTTGAAATTAATTGAAAAAAAAGCTAGATAATCGAATGAGTTACCTCGGCATATAGAAGCTTATGAAGGTGATACTTTCACGTCTACCTCCTCTCGGGAGATAAGGTTGTCTGGCAATAGTTAGTTAGTTAGTTAGTTAATTCTTTATTTCATAAAAGGTTACATGGTAACATTTTACATATATACAGATAGACTCAGACTCAAATCTTTATTTCATAAAAGGCAACACAATTAACTTTTTACATATATACAATAGAGATAACAGTAAACTCATACATTACCGCATTCTAGGTTCATGGTTTTGTACAAACATAATTCTTGACTTGATAGCATTTATATCATTAGTTTTCAAATCTGATACGTCATATTCATGTAATAAGAACATAAGAACATAAGAAAATGGGAGTCTGCAGAAAGCCGATTGGCCTAAGCAAGGCAGATCCCTGTCCCACACAACCCCAGTTCAATTACAAAGCCCAATTATAGGCTCAACACTCTAATACCCTGAGGATCATCTTACCAAAACGGTTAGAGATTAACGCAGGATTATGGGGGTATGCAGAGTGCTGATTGGCCCAACCCGGCTGATCCCCCTTCACACCCAACCCTTCTCGTCCATATGCTTATCCAATTTTATCTTAAAGCTCCCTACCGTTTTAGACCCCACTATAGCACTTGGTAGTCTATTCCACCCATCTACAACTCTGTTACCAAACCAATATTTGCCTATATTTTTTCTGAAACGAAATTTATCTAATTTGAAACCATTGGTACGACTTCTTTCGCTATCACTGAGCTTTAGTACATTTGTCATGTCCCCTTTGTTAATCCCACTAACCCACTTGAACACCTCTATCATATCCCCTCTAACTCTGCGTCTCTCTAACGAATGTAAACCTAATTTCTTCAACCTTTCTTCATACGAAAGATTTCTAATATTATGGATCATTTTTGTCATTCTACGCTGTACTCTCTCCAATGAATCTATGTCCATTCTGTAATAAGGACACCAAAATTGGACAGCATAATCCATATGGGGTCTCACTAATGACAAGTAAAGTTTTAAGATAACATCAGCAGTTCTGTTACTCACACTCCTAGAGATGAACCCGAGAATCCTGTTTGCCTTATTACGAACGCTTATACACTGTTTTCTAGGCTTCAAATCATTGCTAACAAACACACCTAGATCTTTCTCACAGTCTGAATTTTCTAATTCTAAATTAGCTAGTTTATATTTAACATTTGTATGCATCTTCCCTATCTTTAATACCTTGCATTTGTCAATGTTAAACTTCATCTGCCAATTTACTGACCATTCATGTAAGGTATCTAGATCCCTTTGGAGGCACTCTATATCGCTATCTGAATCAATTGATATCCCCATTTTAGTATCGTCTGCGAATTTACTTATCCTACTAGTTATACCTAAATCTAGGTCATTTATGTATATAAGAAACAACAGGGGACCTAATACCGATCCCTGGGGGACACCACTTTTGACTGCTCCCCACTCTGACTTGGTACCATTTATGCTGACTCTCTGTTTCCTACCAATTAGCCATGACCTAATCCATCCCAACAACGATCCTCCTATTCCATGTGCCTCAACCTTTCTCATCAATCTCTCATGAGGGACTCTGTCGAAAGCTTTACTGAAATTTAAATAAATAATATCATATGACTTGTCACTATCTACTGCTTCATATACCTCTGAGAAAAAGCTAAGCAAATTAGTAAGGCAAGAACGTCCCTGAGTGAATCCATGCTGAGAAGAATTTATTAAGTTAAATTTGTCTAAGTGGCTTCTAATTTTCCTAGCAATAATAGACTCTAGCAACTTTCCTATGATTGATGTGAGACTAATGGGACGGTAATTGGATGCTATCGATTTATCACCTTTTTTGAAGATCGGAACTACATTTGCAAGCTTCCAAGCTTCTGGAACTAAACCTGTTTCTAAAGACGTGTTAAATAAAAATGCTAATGGGCTACTTAACTCATCTCTGCATTCTTTTAATACTCTAGCATATACCTCGTCAGGACCAGGCGATTTTTGAGGTTTCAGTCTGTCAATTTCCTTAAGCACATCATTTCTACTTATACTAACTGTACTTAACATATTTTCTATACTATCACTATATACCATATTGACTTCTGGAATCTGTGCCAAATTTTAATTAGTGAAAACGGAAAGAAACTGACTATTTAATGTACTGCACATTTCTAAAACATTTTCTGTTATTTCTCCTATTGAAGTTTTTAGGGGGCCTATTACATCTCTAACTTTAGATTTATATAGTTGGTAAAAAGCTTTAGGGTTATTTTTTGAGTCACTGGCTATCCTTATTTCATAATTTCTTTTTGCTTTCCTGATTTCCTTTTTGACCTGTCTTGATAGAGTCTGATAGTATATATGTAGATGATTTTCGCCTTTCTTTATTTTTCTATATATTCCTTTCTTTTTTCCTATAAGATCTATTAGCTTATTAGTCATCCATTTTGGTTGGTTCTGCGGCGATCTAAATTTTCTTTTAGGGATATATTTATTTTGAGCATTGTGGAGTGAAGCAATAAACTGGTTATATGTAGGTGGCAAGTTTAACTCTGGCATATCCTGACTTAATTGCTTAAGAATAGGGTCCACCCTTAAGTCACTTCTTAGCCCACCATAATCGGCTTTTCTGAAATCTGGGATAAGTGTCGTATTCTCTTTAGCATTCCCTGTCCATTGTATATTAAAATAAATAGATTTATGATCGCTATTTCCTAGGTGGTCACCAATCTCTACATCATTTATCATATGTTCATTGTTACTGAAAACTAAATCAAGAATATTAATACCTCTAGTCGGCGTTTCTATGAATTGAAATAAAAAACTATCTTGTACTACCTCAATAAACTCTACTGAATCGGAGTCGCCTATTTGGTGCTGCCAATCAATGTTCGGAAAATTAAAATCCCCCATAATGCACACATTGCTAAACCTTGATGCTATTTTAATTTCCTCCCATAACGATGTTCCGCCATTTCTACTCATATTAGGCGGTCTATATATAACTCCAATTACTATGGTCTCACTACCTTCGTTAACCTCTACCCAAACACTTTCATTATCATTATTTAGTCTAATACCTGATTTAATACAGCTTTTTAATGTACTCCTGACAAACACTGCTATACCCCCGCCCCTCCTACTTGTTCGGTCATATTTAAACAAACTATATCCTGGAATATCAAATTCTGCTAAAAAATGCCTAGATTCTGTATTAATCCACGTTTCAGTTAGCGCTATTATGTCTATATTTTCTGTGCTAACGAGTGCTCTAAGTTCGTTCATTTTGTTACATAAACTCCTACAATTTGTATAATATACCCTCAACCTATTACTTTTATTTGCAACTAATTTTCTATTGTTTTTAGCTAACTTATTATTTCCTGTTGAACTACTAGCTCTAGACGGAAATTCTACTCTATCAGTAATCTCATCTTTACTATCAGTTACATGTGTAGTGTTATCGATACTATTACACATCACTATATTTGCACTATCTTGACTGATTATTTCTATTTTACTCACTGGTTTGTCACCTGAAGTACCTGCTCCATATGGAGACAGTATTTTACTTACACACCCAGGTTTTTTTAACGAAACCCCGCAACAATCTTGTCCAGTGAGCTGGCCAAGGTCGAAACTCCTAGTCGAGAAAGATGTACTCCATCCTGGGCATACAGTTCATCCTTACCATAGAAGTGGGTCCAGTTATCTAGGAATGGTATTGACTTTGCCTTGCAATACTTCTCCAGCCGGCTATTTACACCAATAGCCCTGGAGGACCATTCCTTCCGTACCCCTCTTCTTGGCAGGATACTGTGTACCACAGGAAATCCACCCTTCTCCTTGATCCTCTCCAGCATTTCCTGGTACTTGGTCAGCAACTCCTCAGTCCTGCATCTCCATATGTCATTGGATCCCGCGTTGATGAAGATGATGGGGTCCTCCCCACCCACTTCTAGGACACCATCCATCTTCTCTGCCACCCTCCCGACTCCGGCTCCAGGTAGGCAGACAACTTTACTAACATGAGTGTTAGTAGCCCCGTCAAGGTACCTAACCATTGAATCACCGACAATGAACTTAGCTTGTTTCCGTTGTCGGCGTGTAGCAGGAGTTGTAGCAGCAACAGCAGCAGACTTCCCCCCCTCCCCTCTCACTGCCTCGATGATCGCCACTTCCTCGCCATCACTCTCATCAGCCAAGGTGCTGAAGTTGTTGTGGGTCTTGAGTGGCTGCCTTTTCAGCTTGCAGGCCGTTGCACTGGTTGACACCACTTTCCAAGGGGCTTCACGATCCCTGGAAACACTTCCGGTAGCCTCACACTTCTTCTCCGCCATAGCTAGTCTCAAGGCCAAATTTTCATCTTTGAGACACTGAATCTCCTGCTCCACACTCTCCAGTCTTTCTTGCAAAGCAAGACAAAGCTGGAGAGTATGGGAGGAGACAGCAGACTCATCAACAACAGCCATCACTAAGAAAGTTCACTAGGACCTCACTAAGGGTAAACAGGTTCACTAGCGGTCACTGGGGACGTCCGCACTAGTCAGGGGTCAGAGGGCAACTGAATATGGTTAACTTCCTTTCCTAACGATAGGTATTCATCAAGGTTTAATAAACATTTCTGTAAAACCTTGCAAGGTTTTAGGAGACATTTGTGAGCAAATCTAATTTTTAACCAATTCATTAAATGATTAAATGTCATTAGTCCAGCCAATTCACATGCATGATTATTACTTTCCCAAAATTTTAATTTCAGCATTTTCTTTATTGCTTTGTGGTAACCAATTGCAAATTGCTTAAGAGGAAGTTTGCACTTTTTGTTATAAAACCATAATTCAGAACCATAAAAACTTGAGCAGTAACTTTGGAACAACTGAGTAAAAACCCAACATTAACATTAGAAAATTTACGTAAAATACAATTAAATTCATTATAAAACTTGTTACGACACCTAATTACGTCTTTGTCATTATTTAAATTATCATCTATTATAAACCCTAGATACTTTTGTTCATTAACAACATTCAATATCTCTCCACATAGCATCAACTTTGGCTTTAAGTTTTTATCTGTATTGTCTTTGAAATACATGCATGATGATTTATTAATATTAATGTCAATATCAATTTCTTTTGCTTAATTTCCAAGCATATTTAGTAAAAACTGTAATCCCGATGACGATGGTGCTAATACAACAATATCGTCAGCGTAAGCACTAATATTACTTGATATATTTCCTAGTGTGCACCCCTTTTTACATTTAGACACTTTTTCAATCAGCTTATCTATATAAAGATTAAATAATATCGGAGACAAGACTCCTCCCTGTCTTACTCCATTCATTATTTTCCAGGGTTTTGATATTGAGTCTTTATGCAATAGATGGATATATAGATAGATAGATAGATAGATAAATCAGATTAGCGAGTTCACGAAATATGATATGACATCAAGATTTGTGTGCAATGATTAACCGAAGTTGTAAGAGGAAGCATAAACAAGCGAACAGGGGATCGTCCAAAGGGATCCTAATGCATCATTCATATAAACATAACTATATTTAAGCCAATTAGTGAAATATGCTGAAAATGTGTGCAAAACTAATACAAAGTAAAGAGTAAGTAAGGCCATGCCAGTATAAAAAGAGATACAATATATAGTATAATTATACATAAATAAATTTAGCTTTATAATTATCCACCCGTCCACGAACACAAAACCTCTGTGCATTCGTGTCCCGATCGCCCTTTAAGCACACACACACACGCACGCACACACACACACACTGAAATATCCTAAATTTAGTTATTATACATTCATCCACCAGTCTAAACAATCCCACCACAACTCCTCCACCTCCACCCACCTTGTTAGTCACCTCGCCACCCTTACGTCCCTCCATCCCTTAGTGACAACTATACTCTATTTGTTTCCAGCTGATCGTAAATTGAATCTCTTATTAGCTGATTTCTCGATACTTAAATTGGAAATATATGAAATTACTATGGCTTTGTGTCATATTAATACCAAGTTTTCAGAATAAACAACATCTTTCGCTACAAAATCTACCTTATAGCCGAGTAACAAAGATAGAAACATGACAATTTACCCTCAGCTGGGAAAAAATAGACTAGAGGATAGAAAAATGTCCAAGCTCGGAGAGGGAGAGGAAGGTGGATAATTATACATGGCCGCGTCAGTATAATGTTACTTCGTGGTGCTACTTCAAAATATATTCTTCTCAAGTTCTCATCATATTGCTGAATAAATTTCATAATGTGATTCATTAAAGGTGTAAATGGATATATATAATAGTGTTACTTTCAACATTCTGTATACCTCTTATAACCTAGAGAGAGAGAGAGAGAGAGAGAGAGAGACGTTTCAGTTACTGAAAGAGGGAATCTACTGTTCATTACGAATTAGTTTCGGGAACATTATTGTATGAACAAGTAGAAGTAAATAAGTTTAACATTCGTCACTGTATGTTGTAGAACGTCACCTCCTCCCATTGTGTCCTACCCTTTTAACACTACGACAAGCTCCCTCCCTTCCCATCAAGCTGCGCCATCTATGGGGCAAAATCTTCGATTGATTCAGGGAGGGGAGTGTGAGATCTTACTATATTCAGAGCGAACAAACTACACAACGGATTTACCCAAACCCTATGACTAGGTGGCCCACGCGGAATTGCAGCCGAGTGTACCTCACCTGGTACTCCACTCTGTGACCTTTTAAGGTACATCAAAGGTGCCGCCTAGACACCTGACGCCTGGCCACGGAGTTCAGTCAGTACAGTCACTATTCATAGGACGGTTTATGTCACACACTATATAATTATATAGTTAAAGTCTATAATAAAATATATAATGTATAATAAAAATAAAATAAAATATAGAATTTCATATATTATTATAATAATGATAATAAATATATAAATAATTAATAATAAAACACAACTATATATATATATATATATATATATATATATATAATATATAATATAGTATATATATAAATATATATATGAATTCATATATAATTATAATACTAATAATAAATATATAAATAATTAATAAAAAACACTAATATATATATATACTGTATATATATATAGAGAGAGAGAATATATAATATACTATATATATATATATATATATATATATATATATATATATATATATATTTATATGTTTATATATTATACTATATAATAGATTTAATATATATATATATATATATATATATATATATAATATAATATAATATAATATATAAATAACATATCATCATAAGAATAGTTAAAACCTATAATAATAAAACACTTTAACTCACCGGTTATGCCCAGGTCTTCAGCTTTTTCACGGAACGCCCTGTCCTTCCTTTCTCTGTCCCGGAATGCCCTCATCTTCTTGTTATACAGGAACTCTTGCTCCCTATACCACTCTGCAACTGCAGCCTCCTTGTCGTCCGGTATGACGTAATAGGTTCGCTTCCTCTTTTTTGTCTTTTTGGATGGTGCGTGGGCGTCAGCTTGTTGCGATGGGCGGCTGGGCTGTGATTGGGAAGAGGCATCTGAGGATCCCTCCTCGTCGCTGCCCTGTTGCGTGTCCACAACTGGATGCGCGATGCGTGTTGGCAGGATAGATGGGCTGATTGTGGCGGGGCGTGTGGTGCTGCATCGTTGTGCAGCGGATGAAGACTCATCGACAATTTCAATGGGCTCAGGTGAGGGTGTAAATCGTTGCCCGCTGATCTGCGTATCACTGTTGTCATCCGAGTCAACATCGTCATCAAGGGCATCATCATGGACACCAACATCCACCTCATCAAGGGCCTCTGATGCAAAGAGATCTTCCGATTCCTGGGGCTTGGCAGGCTTCTTGAGTAGCTTGCATCCCTTGGGCATGGTGGTGGTGGTGGTGGGGTGGGTGGGTGGGTGGGTGGTTGATGTCTGGTGTGTGGTCCGTGCGGGGGTGCTGGAGATACTGGTGGTGGCAGCTTGGTCGGCAGTCTTTTGTAGGCTGGGTGTGTAGCGCTGCCACGCCGTACGATTGGCCAGACTGTTGGTCGTGGTTGACGTACGCGTGACCAGCTAATCGAATGCTTGTCGGGATAACGAACGTGTACATGACGTGTCTGACCTGTGGCTGACGTCCTGTTAGCCTCTTGCAGCATGTCCAGACAGGATTGTGCTGACGCGATACACGTGTGAGCATGAAAATTTGGTAGAGTTTATCTGTTCGCTGGCGTGTGAGTCAACCTGATGTCGGCTATTTGACGTGTTGTGGACGTGATTCCAAACATCTTGTGGACGTATGGCATACTGGGTTGTCTGTTTTTAGTCGGGCCTGTGTCATGTCATGCTTGTGTCGAGCTTACTATAGTCTGGTTCGAACATTTTGCCCGATTAATTCCCGATTATTGTACGTCAAAAACGATTGCTGCACGTCCGAAAACCGATCGACATACGTCAGCAGCACGTCCAAAATTTAACGTTTTTTTTCCCCGACCATCAAAAACAGTCGGCTGAAAAATCGTGCATACACTAATTATTGGCCGACTTCACGGACCTGTCGGCGGGCACCCCGTCCAGTTCCAGATGAACTCGAGTAGAGCCGATTTATTTACACGATGTTGCTCGATCATGCACGATTTTTCAAAAATTCAAATATTTTGAAAAGATCGGCTCTTGTCGGGTCTTTACGTACTGTATGGGACGCAGCCTTAAGTCACACAAACAAAGATGGGAAGAACGAAAGAGACAGAGAGAGAGAGAGAGAGAGAGAGAAAGTAAATTTCTCCAAAATATCATATATGGAACAATAAATATACAGTATATATATATATACATATATATATACCGTATATTGATATCATCATTTGATAGGCGTATATATCACGGTGTAGGGTTGATTTCATACTATGAAATCAACCATCATTTGATAGGCGTCTATATCACGGTGTAGGGTTGATTTCATACTATGAAATCAACCCTACACCGTGATATACGCCTATCAAATGAATGAAAACTCGCAATCAATAAATAATAATATCATTGCCATCATTTGATAGGCGTATATATCACGGTGTAGGGTTGATTTCATACTATGAAATCAACCCTACACCGTGATATACGCCTATCAAATGAATGAAAACTCGCAAACAATAAATAATAATATCATTGCCATCATTTGATAGGCGTATATATCACGGTGTAGAGTTGATTTCATACTATGAAATCAACCCTACACAGTGATATACGCCTATCAAATGAATGGAAACGTAATATATGAAGACCAACACCACAATCTTCAATCGCTTGCAATCAAACTTGCAATCAATTTCAGTCACATGCGTAAGGAATGTATTCTACTGTACACCGATATATATGTATTATATACGCCTATAAAATGAATGGAAACGTAATATAGGAAGACCAACACCACAATCTTCGTTGCTTGTATTCCCGTAACAAATGTACCGTATACACTGACATAGGCCTAGGCCTGTACGCCAATAATAACATTATTGCAATCGCTTGCAATCACACTTGCAAGTAATTTCAAAGTCTCATGCAGATAGCCTATACTGTATATCCCATATGTATAGGAAGACCAACACCACAATCTTCGTTGCTATAGGAAGACCAACAACACAATCTTCGTTGCTTGTATTCCCGTAAGAAATGTACCCACATTACGCCAATAATAACATTATTGTAGGCTACATCAATCTCTATCAATCTCTCAAATAATATAAATGTACATTGTACTTACCAACACCCACACCAGTGTGTTTGCCAAGCTCCTCGTCACCATCTTCACCATTTTCGCCCCGCAAGTTATGGCGTCTGTGAAAACCGATGACAGGTTTATCTTCCAGTTCTTCTTCCTCCTCACTTCCCCCACTTTCACCAAGCCCTTCCATGGTTTCATTCAACGATATTCTAGACACCGCTGAAGAGTTCATCAGCAAAACTAACTCCTTGGCTGAGAGCGGGGCCCTACGGCTTGGCTGGCGCGACGTACTAGAGGCGTGCACCGAATCAAACACAGGCAAATCTTGTCTCTCCATTGTGGCGGCTAGAGCGGTACTGAGCGAAGCTCACGCGGTGGGGATGTGTGGGTGGGACCTAGTAGTACACTGCATGACCGCTAGATTTTGCTTGCCACTTAAATTAGGGCGGGAAATACCAACTCGACGTATGTTGCGCGCCGCCACATAGTCCAAATGTATTTCACTCGACATATGTTGCGAGCCGCCAGTTAAGGGTTAAGGAGAACCCTCACCATTCCGTCAGTGTTGGTGTAGCCTCCTACTTTGATTTGCTTAGCATGTTTACGTCTGGTGCTTGTTGGTTGCCGTATGTAGCCCAGCATAGGGTCATAAAGTAGGAGTTGCTGTGTTTCTGTATAGAAGAAAATATTCAAATACAAAAATATAAAAACTATAAAAAATACTATAAAAAAGACTGTAGTTGTGTATGTCTTGTAGTGTTATTGAAGTATGAGCAGTCTGTTGTTTCAAGATGCACCAACAGACTCCCCCTGGGTGTGAGGGTGTCACTCCCAAATGAGTTTTGTAACCTATGTCATTTGTGATTGAGTTATATTTTACATAGCCTTTGTTATAGTGGGGGAAGAGTCATGATTTCTCTCTCTCTCTATCTCTCTTGTATCCTTCGTGTCCAGCAGTGACGTCATGATTGCACCATGTCTGTTGCCACAGAGATAGCACTGTTTTGTTGCCACAAGTATAATTACTTCTATTGTTCAGCCCTTGGGGGATTGTTTTTGTTATCATAAATTCGCACAATGATGCCTTATATTTACTTGATTACTTTTGTACAGTTAATGAGAGCCTAGGAGCTTAGAATAATTGTTGAGTCTAGCAATGTCTGGAGCTCTCCTCCCCCCCTGGGACTCTCATGTCCACAGGATCGTTACTCTCGTGAGACAGACACCATACTAAGCACATGTGCTGCGTGGGCTGTCACAGGCTTGCCTTTTAGTTCCTTTGTTAACTGCATTTACCATCTTGTTTCTTATTGAATAGTAGCAGGGCAAGTCTGGGAGTCATTTAACCTAACTTTTATTAATATAGCTTTATTATTTTGCAAACTGGAGTTTTCTGCATTTGTTAAATAGAAATACTGCATCTTCTTATCTCGCAATCTTAATTAAAAACTTCTGCACTGTTTCTTCCATTTCTCTTCCATTATTCTGCTGCATTGTTTTACCATTCTTAGATGTGTATATTATTCATGGTTGATATTTCTGGGGGGATTGGGTGACTGGACTGTTTATCTCTGTTTTTGTCAGGCGTTTGAGGACGAGGTTGCTGGGTGGGTGCGATAGTAGGCTACAGCAACTTTTCCACCACACAGCATCCTTTGATTCGGGTCTGGCTGCCACCCTTTATTGGGTAGCAGCCAGTCTTCAACTTCCCCAGGATATCAACCCTTGTGCCTTGTTTAGTTTTAGCAGCAATACATTTGATGCAGTTAGGGACTAGGGGTGGAGCCTGTTACTAGGCGAGGTTGTCCCCATTGCACTCGGGTGTATTAAGCTAACCCCAGATGATGTTGTAAGAGATAAGTTATTCAAGTTATTTACCCCTTACAACACCAACGCCATGCTGTGCTAAAGAGAGCCACTCGGTGTATTATTAGGACATAGGATAGGGATAATAGGCTTGGCACAGAGGTTTATTGCACTGGACTTTCCATGGTTTTGCTCCCTATTGTTCTCAATTCCTACGGCGTTTGCTTTTTGCCAGTGCTGTGGACTAGGCTATTTGAGCATCTGTTTCCCCCGGCTCCCCTCGTAACAATATGTATATATATATATATATATATATATATATATATAATATATATATATATATATATATATATATATATATATATATATATTTATATATATATATATATATATATATATATATATATATATATATATTATATATATTACTGTATATATATATAATATATTATATATATATATATATATATATATTGTTACGTCCTGGGATATATAAACACTGGGCTCTTTCTATTGGACTAAGTATACGGCAACAAGCAACAACGGAAAACGCTAGATCCAACCCTTATCTATAAACCCAGGCAACAAACCACCCTAAACCGTCAAGAGTCCTGCCTGGACAACGAGGTATCCTATGACTCGGTTACAGGGTGCACGCACTATAGACTGCTGATAGTCAAGCAGGCTATATAAAAGATCACACAATTAAGTTGACTTGAAGCTTCAAGGAAAAGATAGATAACGGAATTAAATTGCAGAAACAATTTAATAACAAACAAGAAGAAAGTACATTTAACGTTACGTTAATTAATACAACTAATCACCCCTGCGTGAAAGAAGGTGAAAGCAAACAGTCCTCAAAACATCGTACAGGTAGACAAGATGCGGGTCTCTAAACTGCATGCGGCTACTGTAGGATCTGATGCTTAGCAAAAAAAGTACGTTACGGATTTGGAGAACTCTTAACTCATAAGAAGGAATAAATACTAGTGATAGGACCTACAGTGTATAATGGCATAGGTATAATTTAATAAAGGTAGCAACTCGCAACATAACCACATACAGGTGTGCTTCTCACTCTTAGTCAGGCAAGCCTGCTCGGACAGAGTCTCTAAGCCACACCCTGACTCACAATGCTCACAAAAACGGTAAACTGTGGCACAATAACAAGCATACAGAGATGATAAACCCCTAGCTGTTAATCTGCCAGGTGGCAGAGGTCTAGCCGGAAGGATATAGGCTTCGGATACCCGGGCTGAGCCACCTGCTCTAGCCTAGGGACGTTCCCAGGTCTGTGCGCCAAATTACTCTAATTGAAAGGGTGCTCTCTTGAGAGACTCAGATCGCAAGTATCTGACTCTCTCCTGGCGACCCTAAAACAAAAGCAAGACGTGCTAGTGCAGTGCTGAGTGGACTAGGCAAGGGCCCTCACACAACACAACGCTAGACACACAGGGACACAGACAAGAAAATGCCCACAGACTCCCACGGGTATCCTAGTAAAGTCGTACGGGTCCACGGGACTCGCACCAGCAGACTTTACTTAACCTGACAAGCGCGATATAGACCTAGGTGCTAGGGTAGTTATTTGTGCATTTCTAGCCCTGGATTCTGACAGAATTCGTTATATTTACAATATAAAGCATTATTTGTTTTCGGTATGCTTTTATTTTACATATATGATGTATATATGAACCTTCAAGAGTGCTAAAATAAGTGGGAAAAGCATTTGGGTGGTGAAAAACGAAGATATTGGCCACCCGGTCATAATCTCAGGCGAGAGAGAGCCACAGGCAGCCCTCCCCTCTCGCTGTCTGGGAGTCAACTGAGACGAGCGGGGCGGTGTGTGCTGGTGTCTGGGTGTTGCATAACGATCTTTTATGCAACCCACTTGTGCTACATTATCGCGGGAGAAAAATAACCGATAAATGATGATAATAAGAGGATAAATAGGTGATAATTGAGGGGGGGGGGGGGGGGGGAATAAGGGGGGGAAGGAGGGGAGGGGGAGGGGTGAGAAACACATGGATGAGTACTAGAGGGGAATTATCTCACCTAGAGACAAAATCCTTTGTTTTGATAGGCCCTTTTTTTTTTTTTTGGAAGGCTTTTTTTATGGTCTTGCTTCCGTGAGGCCTATCGCGTTCCCTATAGGAAGCCTTCCGTGAGGCCTATCGCGCTTGCCGGGTTAAAGGATCGCAAAAAGCCTCCCCTCCGGTCTAGCCCCTGCTAACCTGACACAAGAACACACTAGCAAGCATGAAACCACCAAATATGAGACAACAAAAAAGCTTCCTAGGTCTCATTAACAATTACATCCCTGCATAAGGCCCCAAATCCTATCTAGTTATCTGAGAGCTCGTCGTTAATACAATAATAGATATAAGGTCTATCAAGGGGATGGGATAATTAAATATATTGGTGAAGTAGTGGAAAGAAGGTATACAAAGCAAGAAAGAACGTTTCTAAGTGGGGTTGAGAGGGATAGATATCAAGGGGGTCCGAAGGGTACAACAATGAGGTGAGCTCTGAGTCTTGGATCTGTCTGGACCCCGCCCTAGGCATGCAGAATACATCCCAGGCTTGGCAACACTCAACACCGTTGCCTGGTCAAAATCCTCTACCCCGTGCGTGAGTCGAAACTAAGCCTAACGTTGCAATCAAATGCATGTGGCAACGCTTCAGGCTCGTCCCAAGCTGGACTCTCCGCGCGAAGCAACGTCCCCAAGCCGGTCTCTCTCTCCCGCTCGTCTCTCCCACTCTCACTAGACTTACATCTTATATATTATAATGAAACAATCAACTATCGAGAATAAAATATACTAAGATGCGTTGGTTAAGAATAAGGGCAGCTTCAAGCTGTGAAACAACATAAGAATATCCCAGACATTAGTTACATTGTCGTAGGATATATACTAAGGGAAAGCCTACCGGCCGGCAACCACCAGCCGGTTTCTAAACGGCTGGGCAGCGGACGCGCGCGCATGCCCGCACGTTGTTACTATGCAGAAGCGTCACACCTCCCCCAAGATATAAGACCCTTGACTAAGTTCTTCATATCTAACAGAAAGCTTCTCATAGTACCACACACTGTTGCGACACAAGGCACCATATATAAAAAAAAATAAAGACTGTTGCGCTCCACCAAGCAAGTTCAACTAACTCAGCGACAATAAGCGAAAACATTCAACTTAGATACTGCTACAACATCTTATACAAAATTCTACACGTTATAAAAAAAGTAAAGAGTTTTTATAAGGTTTTTGCTTTTTTAATTTGTTTTTTCGGCTGAACTACAGTGACAGCCTATTTTCCTCCACACTCAACCCTCAATCCTGTGGCAGTCTAACCAACATCATCCACCCTTGATAAACAATCCGCTATCACGTTATCAGAACCGGCAATATGGCGTATGTCCAGATTATACTCCTGAAGCATGAGTGACCACCTGGTCAGCCTCATATTCCGGTTATGAAACTGATTCAAGAATTTCAGAGGGTGATGATCGGTATAAACCACTACGACTGGTCCGAAAGCAGGAACATATACATCGAAGTGCCTGAGCGCCAGCACTATCGCCAGGAGTTCTTTTTCAATTACAGAGTAATTCCTTTGTGCACTATTGAATTTTTTACTGTAAAAACTCACTGGATGTTCGATACCTTCATCATCTGTCTGTATCAAGACAGCCCCAGCCCTTACGCCACTGGCATCAGTCGCCAGCTGAAAAGGTCTGCTGAAGTCCGGGGCCCTGAGTATGGGGTGGTTACATAACAGGTGTTTCACCAAGGAAAACGCCTCTGCACACTCAGGAACCCACCGGAACTTCTTGTCCTTAGATAATAAGTCAGTTAAAGGTGCAAGTACAGTCGAATAGCCTTTGATGAAGCGACGATAATAGCCTATCATACCTAGAAACCGCATGATTTGTTTCTTAGTCGTAGGCTGGGGAAACTGATCGATGGCTTTGATCTTTGTCTGTGGAGGGCACACCTGACCCATCCCCACCTCGAACCCCAGGTACAAAACTGTGGCTTTGACAAAATCGCACTTACCCAGGTTTACCACCAAACCTGCTTCATTCAGTTTATTAAAAAGCTGTCCGATGTGAGCACAGTGACTGTTAAAATCATCGTCGTATATTATGACATCATCTAGGTACACCGTACAGTAGGGAATGTCGGCTACAATGTCGTTCATTAATTTCTGAAACGTTGCAGGGGCATTTTTCAGCCCGTATGGCATAACATGGCAACGATATGTGGCACCGTCCACCACAAACCCACACACCTCTCGCGCTCGCTCAGACATGGGCACTTGCCAATAACCCCTAACCCGTTGAGCCCCAGCTAGTTATAATATTTTGTTCACCCCAGTCCCAAGCCATTTTCACTTCTTATTTTTGTTTGCTAAAATGGAAGACAAGGATGAGAAATGAAAAAAAAACAAAAAAAAAAATCACCTCGGATATTTTTTTTGGGGGGTTGGGGGTTGGGGGGGGGGCCTCAAAAAAATGTGTTGAGCCAAAATGGAAGAGAATGGTGAGAAATGAAGAAAACAATAAAAACAAACTCACCTTGGTCATTTGGGGGGCGGGGGGGGGGGGGGGGGGGGAAGTTCGTCTCCCCCGCATGACTACCCGCCCGGGAGCACTAGGGTGAAAACTGAGTATGGCACTGTACGGCATACATACTAAGAAGTGTCTCACATAAATCTCAAGCCTCTAGCTCCCATACGACCGGAGTAATGAAGGTTCAAAGTGGCGGTGAACTAAGGGTGTAAAGTATCCCCACTAAGCCCACCACCACCAGCCGCGCGGCTGTCTTGGCCCGCTCACACCTACCGGCCCGGCTCCCACACACACTACGGTACCTCCCCCTCCTATTCTCCCGCCATTTCCTACCTTACGAGCCACGTAACTGATTTTAATATGTCGGACGCACGTGATGCGTCGCTGGGAGTTGGTGATCAAACACTGCCGACGCATCACGTGCGACGTTGGGTCTCACTGGGTTAACAAGGTCTATCTTAGTGAGGAACTTGGCTTTTCCTATCTTATCCACACTGTCGTCCACGCGAGGGAGAGGGTAGGCATTTGTGGGGGTTAAACCATTCAACCTGCGGAAATCTATACAAAACCGCACCTTGCCATCTGGTTTGGGCTGCAGTGTGACTGGGGAAGTCCACCTTACTGCACCCTCAGAAATCAGCCCACGTTTCAGCATATAATCCAGCTCTTCCCTAAGTGCTGGTAATTTAATAGGGGGAACACGGTATGGCACTGATTTAAAGGGCGGGTGGTCCCCAACATCGACATCGTGCACCGCTTGAGTAGTGAGGCCAGGATGCTCTGCGAAAACAGCTGGGTTTGAATCAAACAAGTGCTGCACAGCAACACGCTGTTGCTCAGGCAGGTGCAATATCAACTCGTGAGCCACTTGTCTAGAATTCCCCGCCCACTGATCCACGGAAACATGACAATCCCAATTATCCTCCCCCGCAGCTTGACTGTCCCTTCCTCCTTCTCCACCACGATCGTTGCAGATCAACACCGGGACAGTGAGAGGCTCGGAGGGGCGCCTCACATACTCTTTCATCAGATTTACATGGCAAAGTTGGTTCTTTTTCTTACGATCAGGAGTAGCTACTAAATAGTCTAGATCAGAAACCTTCCTTACAACCTGATACGGACCAGAACACTTGGCAGACAAGGGGTGTCCCACCAGAGGCAGTAGTATCAGTGCTTCCTGATCTACTTCAAACTCCCTCAGCTTCACCTTCTGGTCGTATCTGTCCTTCATCTGAGCTTGTGAACTCTTAAGGTTCCGACCTGCTACCTCCAGGCTCTTTAGCATTCTCTCACGGCTTTCAACAACATACTTTAGAAGCGAGCATGGCTTTGTGACTCCCTCCCAGATCTCCTTGACTATGTGGAGGGGCCCCCTGACCCTGTGTCCAAAAACCAACTCGTTCGGGCTAAATCCCAAGCTCTCCCCAGGTACTTCTCTTGCAGCAAATAAAACGTATGGGAGACCTAGATCCCAGTCCTTTCCATTTTCCATGCAATAACACCGCAACATACTCTTGAGAGTCGAGTGCCACCTTTCCAAAACTCCCTGACTCTCGGGATGGTAGGCAGATGACACCACAGACACTATCCCATGTTGCTGCATGGTCTGCTTAAACAGAGCAGAAGTAAAATTGGATCCCTGATCAGACTGGATCTCCTTAGGGTAGCCATAACGAGAGAAATAGACAAGTAGGTTTTTGACAACAGTCTTAGCCATCCCGTTGCGCATGGGGTAAGCATCTGGATACCGTGTTGCTGCATCCATTACAGTTAGTAAAAATTTATTGCCGGCACTAGTGGGGGGCAATGGGCCAACCATATTGATAAATACCTTGCTGAAGGGCGGCCCAATGACAGGGATGGGTTGTAACGGGGCTCTCGGGATGACCTGATTGGGTTTCCCAACAACTTGACAAGTGTGACACTGTGACACCCATGACACGACACTCGCCTTTAACCCAGGCCACCAGAAAAGCTTGCTCAGAGCTGCCTCCGTATTACGTGCCCCCAGGTGCCCTGCCAAAGGCACATCATGAGCTAATCTCTATAAGCTCTCACGGCACACCCTCGGTACTACTAACTGGTCCACTAATCCTGACCCGCCATCCCACTTTTTCTTGGGATCCTGATGTCTCCGATACAAGATCCCCTCGGACAAGAAAAAATCACCAGGCTGCGCATCCCCATCGCTCTCCAGTTCGACAGCACCATTACCACACGCCCTGACTTCAGGATCTTCCAGCTGCAAGGAACATATATCAGCAGGTGCGAGATTATCCAAGTTCATCTTAAATAATTTATTTCCACCTCCAATGTCCCGCTGAGCCATCCTTTCCTCACGCTGCGCATAACGATGCTGTCGCAGAGTCTCTTCCTGCCCTGCACCTGCACTAGCGCTGACAGGCCCCGGGGCCTCTCCAGACTCTAACATAGGTGCCAATAATGATTCACCAAGAAACACTGCCGGCTCAAAACTCTCCAATTGACCAACACTTCCCGTTTTCTTGTGACCTTTCCTCCGCGGTATGATAGACTGAGGTGGTGGCTGCAAGGCTCCGGATGTCTGAGAACGCGTCACAACACACGTCATGGTTTGTACGCTACACTTCTCAACCAACTCCTGTTCCTCCCTACTAACGTCGGCCGCCTTCTCGGCAACGAGCAAGGGTGAAACCTTAGAAGCAGGCACCGCAAAGTCGTTGCCGAGGAGGATGTCGACGCCCCCAACAGGCAAGTTCTCTACAATTCCAACATCCAGCTTCTTCGCCACACCACCCACCTCCAGCTCCATCCGCACCAGCGGGTAGGACTTCGTAGCATTGATCCCCTGAACTACCACCACCCGAGCAGCGTTAATCGGTCTACCAGTAAAGTTCTTTAACAAGGTCTGAGAAGCCCCCGTATCACGCAATAGCTTAACTCCTCGCCTTTCGCCAGCCCACCTCACAAAACCATGCTCTCCAAAGACGTCGCGGACAGGGTTCGAGCCTTCCGAACTCTTGAACACAGGCTGTGTCCCACCCTCTGACGAACTACCCTTGGCAAACTCAGAAGATATAGGCGACACCCCTATGCTGCGGGCCAATGACACAACCTTGTTTGGTGGCTTGTTCGGACAAGCATTTGCAAAGTGACCCTCCTTGTGACATGCAAAGCACTCTTTACTCTTTGGTTTCCCTTGGGAGTGGGAGGTACCATTAGACTTCTTATACGGGACGGTATTTGGTTTATGTTCAGTTTATTGTCAGTGCTAGATGGTTTTGTGTATTTATGTGTATCAAAATTCTTGGGAGGGGGAGGGGTACGATCCTTTGCACCTGACTCACTCCTAGCTGCTGCTCCGCACCCTCGAATTAAAGACAGTCGGAGGTCAGCCATTTCTGCTGCCTCCTGGAGAGTTCTAGGATTTTTTTCCTTTATATTTAATGTTAAGTCCCCGCCTGTGCACTTAAAGAACTGCTCCAAGAGAACCAGCTCACTCAACTCCTCAAAAGTAGCTGCCCTCTTAGAACGCAGCCAATGTCGTAGTGCATCAGACAAGTCCCGGGCGTGTTCTAAGAAGGTACTATCCTTGCCCTTAGTAACACCCCGAAACTTCAAGCGGTAAGTTTCTGGTTGTAACTCATAGGCCCGTAGCACAGCCTTCTTTAGCTCATCATAAACTACACAGGACTCTAAAGGTAGTGCATCATACGCTTTTAGCCCCTTTCCTAGGAGTCTTGATGAAACTAATCCTGCCCACTTTTCCTGAGGCCACTGGTGTTCCTGACACTTCTTCTCAAATCGCATAAAAAACTCAGCCACACATAATTCATCGAACACAGGAACTAGTTTAAGCAGATGCGACAATGATTGGTCCCGATGTCTGTTACCTCCCCAATATTTCGCCCTGTTACCTCCACTCGAGATCTCTCCAGCTCCCTGTCAGCCCGATACCTAGTAGACCCTGCCTGCAGTTCAGCCTCTCGTATAGCTGTTCTCTCTGCAGCCTCAACCTGAGCTCTAGCAACCTCAGCCTGAGCTCTAGCAACCTCAGCCTGCACACTAACCTGTCTTTCGGCGGCCGCTCTAGCGGCCTCAACCTTGGCCATCTCAAGCCGAAACAACAAATCTGGAGTCAACCCTTGAGGAGGGGAAGGTGCATTTAATGGAGAGGGTCCCTGTAATTGAATTCCACGCTGCCATTGACCATCAACTTGGGGGTATGTACTAAATTCAGGCACTCTGACGTTTGATATGGGGGTAGAGTGGAGGGGGGGCTGGGGACCGGGGCCCCCAGTCGCCTCTCCACCCAGGTCTCTCCCTTCTAAACCCAATATCAAAGTCCTCAGCTGATCTTTCCTCATGCCACTTAAACC
>CM064481.1:459287-510594 GCA_032716605.1 Paralithodes platypus
CCTAGAGAACCTGAGTGTCTTGGTGTTGAGTCAGATATTAAGAGCGTGTCTGTTGCAGGGTTGGTTTAGTGCGGTGGGCAGTGTTGGGTGCAGGTCTACAGAATTGGTGTCTTTTTGCTACGGCGTTGTCTTTTTGCCAGTGCGGTGGGCTAGGCTATTTGAGCATCTGTTTTCCCCCAGCCTCCCCTCGTAACAATATATATATATATATATATATATATATATATATATATATATATATAGCCTATATATATATATATATATAAGCACACAAACACAATTTTTTTTTACCATTCACTTTATTTTATTTATTTTATTTTGTGTGTGCGTGTACACATTTTGTTTTCAGGAAATATATTTGAACATATTCATTATTTTATTTGCGTGTACAAAAGAATTATTCCTGAAATGTATTATATAAAGATAACCTGGATTTTTTTTTTTTTTTTCAGTGTCAACCCAGGAGTCATTTCCCTGACTGTGCAATTTCTTCAATTTAGCAAAGCTGTGTGCAATTTAGAACATCAAATTGACAACCTTCATGACTAACAGGTGTTCTATGAACATTATACAACTATTGGCAAGGAATTTTGTATAAATGTGTTTTATATTGTGGCAAAGATATATAACTGTATAAACGTTATCCTATATTTACATAACAATAACAATGCATGGAAACAATTGCGCATAGCTCGCGAACCAATTATGGTATATTATTTTGGTTTTCACCATTAGAAAGAGCATAAATTTCCGATTTCGGTGACATATATAGTTATATACGTATCCGAGCAAATAGCTCAACGCCGAGGTGGGGAATAGCTCGGAGCCCCGCTAGTGTCCGCGGAACGGAGACTGGTGAAGCGTAAATATTCGCATTTCGGCTCTTTATTTCAAATATTCATAGAGCAAAAAGTGTTTGTCGTAGGAACTTCTAGTTTTTTTTTATTCTCTTCAGCATTATCTACCGTATTCATACAGGACTAAATTGAAAACCATAGACCTCGTAACAAAGAAATAATTCGAACATTTTATAAACCATATCATGCAAAATCATACTTTTTATGTTTTCAGTCACTGCTTGAGAACTATTGAAGATAGCCAATTTCTATTTTCAGATTTGGAGAGAGCAGAACAAATACTATTATTTGAGTATATAAATATATTTGGTCATCACTCACAATTTTGAGATAAGACGGTGTGAACACAATTGCGCGGGAAATAATTTTATTCCGGATTCGTTTACACTTTCATATTTCGATTTATTTACAATTTTTTTGTATTATGTAGTATAGTCATTCCTCTTTCCATTGTCATATGATGCATCACAATAAACAGCATTCTGGTTGATGGGAATACAGAAATACACAAGCCTTCGAAAACGCTTTGGGGCGACATATTTCTCCCAAAACCAATTGTGTCTGTCCATGGCTATCTTTCTAACTTACTGGGGAATGAGAGTGTAAATCATCCATCTCAAACCCCAATGTACTTGAATAAACTAATGAAAGCATATGGTCCTCCCGGGATTCGAACTCGGGACACCACACCCAGAACATAAGCATCTAAACCATTACACCACCAACACAGTTAAAGATTGAGTACACGATCACGAGTAATATCCATTTTCGAATTTTGGATATCAATTTTATCATGTACTCAGGCCCAACTGCATTATGGAAAGCCTGATGTTTTAGTGAGAGGAAAGAACATTGAATGGGGCCAAGATCACTAAGGATCGGCCTCCTTTATAGCCACACACACCCATAGAGGAGGTGTGGCAGAGTGGTCTTGCCACTGGACTGGTAATCCAATGGACCCGGGTTCGAATCCCAATAAGTCAATGGGAAGATATTATTGGGATGGAATTTGTGCTGTACCTAGTTTCAGTGCATTACCACAGCACACCGAAATGCCAAAAAAATACCCTCATTGTTCCCTGATTAAATAGCATTGTATGAATATTCCCATATTACAAATATGTTACAGGGGGGCAATGCCTAGTGAGTTAATTGCTCAATAGGTGGCGTTCTGAGAGTGAGGGTCCGAGTTTGGGGGATGAGACTGTGAAGCGCAGAGGCGGAGCAGCTTCGGAGATGGAGTTGCTTCGAGCCGGGGTGCTTCGTATGTCTCACTACCTAGACTGAAACAAGACCTCACGGACCTCACCGTTTTCAGCGGTGTAGTGTAAAGGCTCTCAACCTATGCCCGAGATGGAGTAGTTGGAATATAGAAAAAAAAAAAATACAGTGGTACACATAAAATCAACCCCAGTGACACTATCTTCCCACGCTACTGACCAAGTAAATTGTGATTTATTTTCTTGTATTTTATGTGCCATTCCATGCTTAAATTTGTTCGAAAAGTGCTAACGTGAATTGTTGCAATCTATGTGTGAAGATTCCTAAGTGCCCTTTTTAGGATACTATTATATCTGTGATAAACTCTATCTTAAGAGAGACATTCAGTGATTACTTTATATATATATTGTGTATGTAACTTTATTGCTATTTAAAAGGAGCAGTAACCCCCAGTCTAAATATTGCAATTCATCTTAGCTCTGGGGTGTAATTATTTCCTTGTCCATGAATTTCTGTATGGTATTTGTATTATTTCATGTGTGAACCATTAGCCAAGTAAGCCATTCTATGTTGTATTTTTACCTGAATATTGAGATGGGGGATAAAAGCACAATAGGAGATGGAAGCACCAGAACCAAAACAACTCCTGTCACCACGCCGCCAAGACAAAAGGACATAATAGACTCCTCACCACGTCAGGCCTGGGTCGCCAACATCACCTCTCCACTTCTCGCGGCACCAGGAAAGGACATAACCGTGAAGTTAACCACCACCACCACCAGAGAAACCAGAGAATTCCACTACCAACATCAAGGAATGGAATCCTTCCATAAGACCCAAACCACCATGCGCCCATCTTGCCCGGAGACGCACCACCCCTATTGCGCGAATTCCGAGAAGGGCTACCGCCGTCGACACAAACCCTCTTCTGAGCACAACCGCCCTTCTAGACCAGAGATGCGCAGCCGGAAGGAATGACGGAACTGGGAAGACCTCTCCAACTAAATCCATAAGCAGTACAGTTGGAACGATACTCTAGATCACACAGGTAGACTAGATATCTGGAAGACTTGGGATAATATCCGAGAAAGTGCATTGAGGGAGTAAGACACTGGTGGAACTACTCGACACCTTTCTCAAAGATAGCAAGGATTTT
This sequence comes from Paralithodes platypus, assembly GCA_032716605.1. NCBI lineage: Eukaryota > Metazoa > Arthropoda > Malacostraca > Decapoda > Lithodidae > Paralithodes > Paralithodes platypus. The sequence goes on from CM064481.1 coordinate 462,522, forward strand.
CTGTATCCTTGTTGGGCCACACTGGTGCAACCCAACATAGAGCACTTTGCCTTGATATAGGAATTATTATAATCTGAGTATGCAGCACTGGACATGTGCTTTGGTTTTAGTAAACCTACCCACTCAGTAAGACTTGATTGGAAGAGCGTAAGACACTGGTGAAACGGCTTCCCCCTAAGTCAGGACTTTAGTAGTGGAGGGTGTAAGACACTGGTGTAATGACTCCCTAGCTCCCTAGTTGGTCCTTACGATATGAGAGCGTAAGACACTATTGTAACAGCTCGTAAAAGTAACTATCCCAAAATTCCAACATGTAAGTTCCTCCAGAGACTCCCATAGAAGACTAGGTCTGGATTGTAAGAGAGAGCGTAAGACACTGGTGAAATGGCTCCTTACTTTAATCCCATGATACGAGAGCGTAAAACACTAGTGTAATGGCTCGCTTTCATGTAAGACCCTAACATCTACAGTCTTCAGAAGATCTACAAGGAAGTCTTCCATACCTTCTGTCACCGTCACACGACAGGACCACCCCCACGGACCAGGACGTCATAGGGAATACCAGGGAGCAACGTCTCCAGAGATTGTCGGAACCTGCCTATATCTTCCTCTTGAGACACCTAGAGGATCCTCGATCGTGCTGCCATTTATAACCTATCCCTGTCTTATGTAACATTGCACCTCTACTCATATGATTTGTGTGCTTGAGAATAATCTAGGTTTGTACTCTGTGTTATATTATACTCTATTACCTTTGTGCTTGTGTTCTTGTGTATTCTCATATTCTCCAGTCAAGTAAGAACCTACTTAAAAAGTCAATACAAACCCAATAAGAACCTGGTATAACAAATATAATAACTATAAATGTACTTGTGTTACCTTACACCTCTGCATGTTTGTGTGTGTGTCTTTGTGTGAATTTATTCTCTGCACAGGGAGGCTGAACCTTACACCCCCAATTCACCCTGTATAAGAGATTTTGTTTCTGGCATTATAATATCTTAATATCAATGGAAATACTAGGACTCGATGACAAAAAAGCAGCTCTCTATGTGCGTGCTTGCGCTCGTGCGCGCGAATTTCATCGCACTATATGAAAAATTATTCTAGACATTGAAAATTGTTCAAATTTCCCGCAATTTTTTTCTGGCGTATCCTACAAGCATCCCCTACAACTGAGCGTTTTCGCTTTCCCATATTGAATAATAAAAGGTGCTGACAAAAATATATAATATATATAAATTTTTTGGTAGCGCAAAATTCATAATGAAAAATGTTGAATCTTGGGAAATATCGGAGATGCGGCAATTATCTAAACGCTGTACCGTTGCTATATAGTCCTATATATAGTGTGTAGAAGGGGAACGAAGCAGAGCAATATACAAAAATGTAGTGGCACTTATGTATGATCTCTGGAAATCGCAGAAAGTTATAATTCATTATTTCACATGAAATATGCTTGGGAAAATAGCTTAATTTCTCCAACCAGAGACGTTTTCTATTAGTAAGCTGTTAGAGAGAACTTAGTTGTATGCGATACTAATGTATAAATCTTGTATCCTACCAAGACACAGACTATTTCCCAAGATTGTGTATATAAATCCATGATATTGGGGGCCGGGGGGCTAGGGATGTCATATGGGTGTTTATGCCCTCATATGATAGTCTCTATTGTTTACAGAAGCCTTTTAAACAAACAACACAAAAACAAAAATTGGGCTGAGGGGGTTAAATTTGGTTGGTTGTGGGGGGCGGGTGAATGGGGAGTTCGGGGAGGGGGGGGGGGGTTATGGATGCGATATGTTTTTTTTTGCCCTCCCATGCTATTCTCCTATGTTGAAAGAAGCATTATAGAAAAAGAAACAAAAAATGTGAAATTCAGGGTGAATTGGGGGTGTAAGGTTCAGCCTCCCCTGTTAGGATCCACCTTCACTCAGTAAACCCAGCAAAAACCTGGTGGCAGTCGGTGGTTCTTAACACTATCTGGTGCAAAGTCTTGAGGGTTATTATGGTATTTTGTTTAATTATTATTGAGGGTTTCATTTGTTTAAGCCATTTTTTAACAATGTGTTTTTAGATTACCCCTAAAGACTTAGAAACGCGCCTCACCAGACCCCCTTCAAACTAAAACAAAATGTCCCCCAGGTCCCCTTCAAGATAAATATGTAAATTTTTCCTTAGAAAAATTTCCCGGCCAAAGGCCGGTTTCTCCCCAATTGCAGGCTCGCTATCGCTCGCCCAGGAATAATCGCCAAACTAATGAGGTGAAACGTCTTAAAATATCCAAGCTAATGGAGTAAAACAGGGAGGATCGAAATTGGCCTGCCCTGCACCTAATAGGGTTAATTCGGAGGGAAGAATTCATATGAGATACATTGCGAAAAGTAGAGGATAAACAACCAGCAGACATGGCTGCTTGATCACACATCCCCATTCCGGGGCATAGCGCCGAAATCTATGATATTCAAACCTATCTGGATAAATAGTAAGTTCCGTACTAGACTTCGCATACAGTATAGTACCGACTGGGAAAAGATTACGGTCCTATTGACAGACCTTGGTAAAGCCGTGACTCGAGTGGCCAGAAAAGCCCTCCCAGATCTGACCTGTAATGCATTCAGACAATTAGTGATCAATGCGGTGCAACCTCCCCTCGGCACCATTGTAACGTTGTCCAATCTAGACAAAGTCAAATTCGTGGGGAACTTCGACGAGACCCTGGCGTCCATCAACCAGCAATTCAAGGCAGCTTATCCACTCACTACCGAGGCCTAATGAAATGAACAAATGTTAAATTTCTTGCTAAGACTGCTCTCTAGTAACATCTAGGAGCACTTTGCTATCTATAACCCCCATGGGTTTCGAGCAGGATATCATAACCATCCGTAAACTCCTAGCCACCAAGACCAAGCAGATGCAATTGGATGTCAATGACACCGATACTGGTCTGTTGAGAGTAAACTTGCAGATGCCACTAAGTTTGATTAATGTGAAGGAACCGCAAATGGGTTGAACAGCTCAGGATGGATCTCCACTGGGTGAACGGTCTGAGCCATGGCAGATGGCACTAAACTTGGAGAAGTGGCAAGGTGTTGCATATCTGCCAAGCAAACCCCAAGTCAGGTTATTTACTTTTGGGAGAGCCTCTAGAAGTGATTGATTAGAAAAGGATTTGGATATTCTGATGAACAACGACCTAAAGTTTTCCAAGCAGTGTATTAAAGTAGAGAAGAAAGCTCAGAAATATTGGGCTACATAACGAGGCAATTCAAGTATAGAAAATAAGGAAATAGTCCTCACACTCTACAATGCTTTGATAAAGCCTCTCTTGGAGTATGCTGTTCAATTCTAGTCTGCAGCACTCAGGAAAGATATATGAGCGACTGGAAAGAGCATAAGCTAGGGCTACAAAGCTTATTCTATCGATATGAAGACTGAGCTAGTAGGATGTTTAGCCTCTATATTGATACAACACGCAACCATGGCTGGAAGTTAAAAATTGAAAAAGTATAGCACTCGTATTTGTAGAATCTTTGTGCTAATATAATATCTGTTCTACCTGGAACAAACGTCCCTCCGAAATTGCAAACAGTTCTTCATTAGAGCAGTTCAAGTAATTAGTAAATAGTATTTTGCACACTCTGTTATGAGTGTGATACACTACACAATCTCTCTCTTTCGACTTCAAGTATCTCCCCGGAATGGACCGCAAGGTCTTTGAGATACTAACTAGTCCTTGTACTCTCTCTATCTCTCTTAAACATATAGTTTACAATATTACTATACTGCTGGTGAAGACATTTACAGTATACTGTAAGCTGAAGATTGTACAAGGGTTACGGGAACTAAAGTGATACTCAAGAAAGCTGTCCACACATTTTATTCCATAAAATAATATTGACATCTGAATGTAAACAAAAATATACATATACTGTATGTTATCAATAATTGCCTTAAAATACATGGTTACTAAATAAGAAAGAAAAGAAAAAAAACATTCAATTGAAAGGCATTTTGTTATCTATTTCCTGAAATACTAATTTATATATTTTCATTCAGTTAGATATTCTGTGCAATTTTGTCCCTGGATAGTGCATTAAAAATTGCCACATTCCAATTTCACCTAACGCCATCTGGATCCCGCGGCGGTACTAAGTAAAAAGGTACAAACAAAGACATTTTGGAGATTACGGTCGAGAGGGTATTTTATCACTGCTTGTTTATCACTCACACTGCAGGTACATTTAATTGGGAATTGTGAGAACTCCCTCATCTTTTGTAACTCATTCTATGACTATTCTCACAATAAATACAAGATCAAAGTAAATTAATAATAATGATTTTCTACATTTACACAGATGTTTGAAACCTCTACATTTTGTTACATACAATTGCTGCAACGACAACAGCTATGCATTGACAAAAATAATTTTTCTTAACAGAGCAGAATCATCGAAAGTTTGTCAGTGTGATCGTGGTCATACAGCGATCTATGGATATGTTTGTACTTCTGCACATCAATTTTAAATATAGTTAACCCATAATTATATCTATATTCGTGAAATACACTGTATTGACGAGTGTTCTATCACTTGAGCACAAATTCAGCTCATTTTGTCTCCTAGTTATGAATATTCTTAATATATTTTAGTAATTGCAATAATAGTTTCGTACTATACAATGAAATAATTCTTGGAAATTCATATGCTTATGGATATTTTTAATACGAAATAATAAGAATGCCGACATCAGCCTGGTCGTATTCTTCCTTTGTCTTTGGTCTGTTGTTGGAATAAAGCTATTTTTTTGCAAACGTGAATAAATTTCAATTTTCTTGAAGACATTTTGGGACTATCGACATAAAAATGAGAGACAACAATTTTTATTGCTGGGATGGACTAAATAAAGGGAAAGGCATGTGTGTGTGTGTGTGTGTGTGTGTGTGTGTGTGTGTGTGTGTGTGTGTGGTGTCCAAGAGAGAGAGATGCTATGTCATCAAAATATATCCTGTGACTGTAGAATGTAGAGTCCTTAGGGAGTAGGTCGGTGGTTGAGGTGAGCATGGTGACGTCTTTCATCTCTATGGCTTTGAGTAAACGAATTCATTCAAATTACAAATGACCTTTGGGAGTCAGATAATTTCGTAATTTGAGATGATTCGTCTAAATTTAGCCAAGTTTAAGATATTAACCATCAATACAGGCTTGAATCTGTAAAAAGAATAAGAAAATATTAGATATGAACTGCCGCTTCAACAATTACTCAATAATTATGAAATATCTGGAAACTCATTCAAATTAAACCCCATGGAACACGGATGGCCACCCGGGTGGGCAAATAGAGTCTTCACCTCGCCGGATGGCCGCTTGAGCTATTGGAGCTATTACAGGGCTATAAAACTACTGAAGTCACTGTCAACTGATTTCATGCATTGATTCACTCTACAGAAAATCATGGATTGAGTGCTTTTGTCCCTGTCTCAAGCACAAGTTAGCTGACCGACTGAGTCTGTGCATGTGTTGGTGTGTGTTTTGTGGACCGCCTGCCGTGACAACTAAACTTTCTCTAGCGCAGTTTTAAGACTGGTTACAACGGTGATATCAATCAATATTCGATATAATCAATAATAATACATAATCCATAATCAATAATTGAACGAGAATATACAAGCTGAAGCCGTCGACACCTCACCGCCGATTGAGCAGATTGAACAAGTCTAGTCATGCCACCATGAACCCCACTTTATATTTTCATTCCAAACAATAACTATGTGTACATTATTCTAGTCTTCACCTATCGCAAGACAACAGGGAGTGCTGTCTCCTGATATAGATATATCTATAACCTAGGTTAGGCCATTTATTTGTGGAGATACGAGTATCCGAAAGTGACATAAATATTGTGAGACTCGCGATAATACCCGATAAGCAAAATAACTTACCCTAGTATTTTCACCATCAATACTGAACTACTTGATGTAGAGAGTTCTAGTTTCACCTATCGCAAGATAACAGTGAGTGCTGTCTCCTGTTATATATATAACTTAGGTTAGTCCATTTCATAGCGGAGATATGAATACGCGAAAATCACGAAAAAATGCAATTCAGCCGGATACAGGTGGTGAGAGTATGTAACCCACGGGACCCCAGCGACGCAGCGTTTGTCACCTATGTATGTAACGCTAAACCCCAGCGCCGTAAACGTTGCGTTCGCTACTTCGACCTCATTTCCTCAGCTCCTATGGCAGGAAATGGCTTGAAAATGGTATGGGATATTCCTTACGGTGTTGCCAAACAGTGGCGGTACCCGGCAACCGCCTAGGCAAGCCGCACGTATGGCGGTGGGCGAATTAGTGGCGCCAGTTTACCCACTTACTTCACTGTGATTTTCGACCTTATTTACTCCTGTCATATGGTAGCTAGAGGCTTGAGATTTGTGTGAGATACTCTTTAGGATGTTGGCATTACTTGGCCATACTCGGCAACCCCCTTAGTCCTGCCGGGTGCGTGGTGATGTGCGGGAGGAAGGGAAAAACACTGTACCCGCTTATCTCACCACGACTTTCGACCTTATTTACTCTTGCCCAATGGTAGCTATAGGCTTGAGATTGGTATGGGATATTTCTTAGGATGTAGGCAATACTTGGCAACCCCCAAGTCTAGGTCTGTTGGGACATGGGACGCGCATGACAAAGGACAGTCAGCTTACCCGTAGATCTCGTGAGTGCAGCACCATGTCGGATTTACCTCGCCGTTACCCACGCAAGGGAATATCCCTAGATGATGCCATGGCCATACTTGATGAAAGTGATGTGCCTGATAGTGACACTGGATCGTCAGATAACGATTCAGAGGAAGAGTATTGTCCCAGTTTGGCCGAGATACAGGATATGCATGAGGAGAAACCCTTTGTCCCCATCTCTCGTCGCCTTGCTATGTTAGAACAAAGGGAGGAGAGTGGGTATCGCTCCCCTATTGCTCCCCATGACATAGTGGACTTCCAAGCAAGTGGGGAAGAGGACGAGGAGGAAGATGACCCAGACCCCATGGCCTTCCTCAATATTCCGCTTGGTCATCGTAGGGGTGAGCAGAGAAGAGCTGAGGATGAAAGGGGTCAAGGTCCGACACCACACGTGCCTCGCCGTGGTCCTCACCCACGTCTGCCTTCACCATCCACCCCGCATTGTCTCTCCACTAAAAGTGCCAACCCCTATCACCTTCTATGGGTTGCACATGGGTGCAGCTATCTTAGCAGCGCAGGCTGCGCAGCCATCGACTTATTCAGAGGAAGAAACATATGAGGAAGTGCCTGTCCTCGAACGTGCTCAACAAAGAAAGCTCGCACGTCGTTTGTTCCCCACCATGGCTGCCCGGGATGATTCAGCGCATTCTCCGCCTCGCCACTCAACACCACCACCACCACCACCACACTCTCCACCCCCACCATCACCCCCCGGCCCACTACCATACTCACCTGTACCTTCTCCTCAGCCTGGGACCTCCCACGGACACGACACTCAGACGACGTTGCAGCTGCAGTCAACAAAGTTTCAAAGTTAGCCCCCTCATGCACAATGTACGTCATTCATGTCGGATCTAATGACGTGCAGCGGACCCGATCGGAAGACCTCATGCTGAAGTACCGGAAGATGATTCAGAAGTATAAGGAAAAGTCAGGCAGAGTCATCACAGGGATCGTCCCCAGGATCGGTCTGGAGGGCCGATTCTTCAATATAGCCACTAGCATAAATCGTCGTCTGGCTAACCTCTGCAGGGAAGAAAACGTTGGATTCATCAATACCTGGAATGACTTCTACCGTGAAGATCATCTGTTTGTAGCGGATGGAGTCCGTCTGAACCAGATGGGAGCAGCAAGATTTGGCCGCCTGCTTCACGACGCAGTAAAGGATTTTCGGAGAAAAAGCAGAACCAACCAAGGACCACCAGGGACGAGGTTCGAGGCCCGAGGACCACCAGGGACAAGGATCGAGGACCGTGGACGACCAGGGGCGACGTTCGAGGACAGCGAGAACGGAGGACCACCAGAGACAATGATCGAGGACCGAGGACCACTAGGAATAATGATCGAGGACACCGAGGACCGAGGACAACCAGAGACGAGGATCGAGGACTGAGGACAGACAGGTACATATATGTAAATCCGAGCAGAAACAATAATTTGAATAAAGAGCATTCCGTGAATTGCAAATCCAAAACTTTGAATGTTTTCTATGCAAACGCTCGTAGCATACGCATTAAATTTTCAGATTTAGAGGAACTAGTATTTACGGAAAATTACGATGTTATTGGCATAATAGAATCTTGGCTCAATACAGAAGACAGAGACTTTTTAGCAGAGTATTCACTTCCCGGTTATGTAATGTTTGAGAAAAGACGAATTAATAGAAATGGAGGTGGAGTTTTATTTTTTATCAAAGAAAGTCTTAACCCGACCCTCTTGTCAAAACCTCAAATTGTGAACGTCGACACATCTGTTGTGCTAATAAAGAATAATAAAGGTACAAAAATACTACTTGCACTAATATACAGACCTCCAGCTCAATCAGTGCAAACCGACCGAGAAATTTATGAGCAAATTGCAGACTTAAGTAATTCGCAAGATACCATATTTTTGGCGACTTCAATTTACCTGTGACCAAGTGGGGAGATAGTATTACTTCACAATCTGGACAAGACCTGCATACAAACTTGCAAGAGAGTTCGCTATATTAATTTGTTAGATCTCCAACCAGTGGAAATAATGTTCTTGAATTTGTACTTTCAACAATAGAAGAATTGATAGAGAATTTGAATGTCGGTGATGAATTCAGTAAACAGCGACCACCGTACGATAACTTTCAGTTTAAAGTTTACTAGTAACGAACCAAATAGCGCATCGAGAAAGTCCTAATTTCAATAAAGCAAACTTTCCTAAATTTAGAGCAATGTTTAAAGAAACTGACTGGAGCTTTCTAATTAACAATAACGACATAAAAACATCTTGGGAAGTATTCGAAACCACTTACCTAAAAGCAGTGCAAGACTGCATACCATCAAAAATACAGCGTACAGGCCATAATAATTAGCCCAAATGGTGGAATAAAGATATTTCAAACTGTCTGCTTGCTAAAAAGTTTGCTAATGATAAATTAAAATCCTCACAAAATGACGAAGAACAGGTGAAATTTGTAGAGCTACGACGTAAAGCCAAAAAGTGAATTAAGCAAAGTAAAAAGACCCTGGAGTTACATGTTGTGAATCAAAGTAAAACAAACCCGAAAGAATTCTATAGTTATATCAGAAAGAAAAAAGTAGTTACTTCAACTGTTGGACCATTAGTCAATGAAAATGGAGAATACACCAAAGACGAAGTACAAATGAGTAATGCCCTCAATACCTTCTTTGCATCAGTTTTTACAACAGAAGACCTCAGTGATATCACTACACCATCGCCGATTCAGATTGATAATTCAGATGTTCTAAGCAATATCACCGTTACAGAGAGAGAAGTATTAAATTGTTTAGATAAACTCAAGGTAAATATATCGCCTGGACCTGATACAATCTCACCTAGAGTTCTAAAGGAAGCTAAGGATGAGCTCTCCAAACCACTGACATTGCTATTCAAAATTCCTTGCAGTCTGGAACTATGCCTGACCAGTGGAAGCTAGCCACCGTAACACCGATATTAAAAAAAGGCAGCAAATCCCTACCCAGTAACTATCGTCCAATTAGCTTAACCTCAGTTGTATGCAAAATGCTAGAAACACTCATAAGAGAAAGACTCGTAATCACTTAGCGGAAAATAACATACTTAAAGATACCCAACACGGCTTTCGTAAAAACGTTCCTGTTTAACAACCTCTTAGACTTCTTCCATGATATCCTCAACCTCTACGATCAGAGTAAATCTGTAGATATTATATACCTTGATTTTTTAAAAGGCCTTTGACAAAATTACCCACAAACGTTTACTGCTAAAACTAAAAGCGCATGGAATACAAGACCGTGTGTTGAAATGGATAGAAAATTGGCTCAGCAACAGAAAGCAAAGAGTAGTCATAAACGGTAAGGCATCTAAATGGACCAATGTAAGTAGCAGGCTACCCCAGGGATCGGTACTAGGACCAATTCTCTTTCTAATTTACATCAACGTCATAGATGAGGGTCTCACCTGTACAATCTCAAAATTTGCTGACGATACAAAAATTGCACATAGCATACTCTCAAAATAACAAGTTGATGATATGCAACACAATCTAGATAAGTTGTCACGTTGGGCCCAAATTTGGCAAATGAGTTTCAATGCGGATAAATGTAAAGTACTACATATCGGATACTAAAATGAGAAAGCAAACTATTCGTGAATGGCACATAGCTTAAGAATGTAAACAGAGAAACCGATCTGGGAGTAACAAAATTGAGTAACCTAAAACCCAGTCAACAATGTACATACGTTTTTTTAAGAAGGGAACAACATTATTGGCTTTCTAGGCAGGTCATTTGAGCATAAATCAAAGATGTAATCCTCACTCTTTACAATTCATTAGCCCGTCCTCTTCTGGAATACTGCGTTCAATCCTGGTGCTCTTATTACCAAAAAGATATAGACAAGCTAGAACGAGTTCAACGTAGAGTTACCAAAATTATACCTAGCCTAAAGAACAAACCATACGAGGAGCGTCTTAGTGAATTAAATGTATTTCCTTTAACCCAGCGCAGATTAAGAGGCGACTTAATTCAAGTGTTCAAAATCATCAAAGGCATCGACAATATTAACTGTAGTAAGTACTTCACTATCGACCAATCTAATTACACGCGGGGAACCGGTTGCAAAATTATCGGTAAATCTTTTAACTCGCACGAATCTAAGAATGTCTTCATCAATCGAGTTGTCAACTTGTGGAATGGGCTTCCCCGAGACGTTATAGACTGCAGCACCGCTGATTCATTTAAACTTCGCTTAGACAAATATCTCGCATCAAACCCGCGACTGACTGCATTTGTAAATGAATAACTTTATTTTATTCCCCCCCCCCCCTCAGTTACTAACCCATCTGTCCTCTACTAACTCTACAACAAAGAAACATTTCTGGACATTTTGTGGAATACAGATTGGTCTCCAGTGTTTGGAAATACAAACGTTAATGACGCAGGGGTTGGCTTCAGAATCATCATCACAAACATCCTAGACGAAATAGCTCCTCTGAAAGACATACGAAATAAAGCAAGGTCCGACCCATGGATCAACAATGACATACTACACCATCTGGAACATAGAGACAATCTGTTAAAAAGGCTAGTGAAACATAGACAGGATCAAGGTCTGAAACATGTGTTCAACAGGGCTAGGAATAAACTAAGTAGGAAAATTAAATCAGCGAAATCTAATTATTGCCACAGTAAGGCAGAGGAATTTCAGAATAACCCCAAAAAACTATGGAGGCACTTAAAAACAACAGGCTACAGCAACAAGGCAAGGGATTCGTCTAATACTAATATTGCTCTCAACGTTAATGATCAGGTTTGCCACGATAAACGACACATTTCAACCTAGTTCAACTCCTTCTTCACCTCCATAGCAAACACACTTGCACAGAACCTACCGCAACCTCTCAATATATACACGACAACAATGGCCACATTTCGAAATTTCTACAGGGATAAAGGCATACTCCCGAACACATTTGGATTGCAAAATGTTACACCAAAATACACATTTGACGAGCTCTCTAACCTAAATGTACATAAAAGCACAGGACCAGACAAAATTCCTGCCAAATTTCTACGAGATGGAGCCATTGGTATAGCAGGTCCCCTAACCCACATCATCAACCTGTCAATTAACACCAACACTGTACCTGCTGAAACTGAAGGAAGCTATTGTAACCCCTCTATTCAAGAAAGGAAATAAACTAGATGTTGGCAACTACAGACCAGTTAGCATAATATGTATTGTATCTAAAATCCTTGAAAGAGCTGTATACACCCAAATTGAACACTACCTCAAAGAAAATGATCTATTCTATAAGTTTCAATCAGGTTTCAGATGCATGTACCCGACAGACTCCTGTCTCATCCACTTAACAGATCACATTCGTAAAGAAATGTCTAAAGGTAACTAAACCGGTATAGTTCTTCTTGATCTACAAAAAGCGTTTGATACAGTAGACCATGATATCCTCTGTAATAAACTACAAACAATGGGCATTGGGTCAGTGAACTGGTTTAAATCTTATCTTAGTGGTAGAACACAAAGAGTCAAAATTGATGATAATATATCTGATTCTATGCCAATTAACTGTGGGGTCTCGCAGGGAATCATCCTTGGTCCCTTACTCTTTCTGTGTTATGTGAACGACATGGAACTGAGTGTCTCGTGTAAATAATTACTGTATGCTGATGACAGCGTCCTTCTGGTTTCAGGAAAAGACCCAATAAGAATTGCCGCTTCACTTTCCAAAGAACTAGAATCGTGTAGTGAGTGGCTAGTGGACAATAGACTATCTCTTCACCTGGGCAAGACGGAAGCCATCTTATGTGTATGGTTAATTTAGATTAAGTGGACTGTATATTATTGATATTAAAGGAGCATTAACCATATAGCATATATTACCCTTTGATGAACTCAGCTGGTGATTGGAGGATGGTGGAAAATAGGCTAGATGACTGGAAGTGGTTAGTTTAGTAAACAGAGTATGAAAAGAGGCTACAATAGCTAGGATAGGCTAGATATTTACGTTAAGTTGTGCTAAGTAACAAAGATGATGATGTAGTGACTATGAAGTATGAGATGAAAAGTGAAGCGAAAACACCTGGTGAAGTAACTAGGAGAAGAAGGCTTAGCGTGTGTAGCTGGGACGGAGGTTGGTTGGAGAGTGCGCGAGCGCGTTATGTTTGTCTCTGTCGTGACATACCGCGCACGCGCATAACATATGGAAAATGTATCCCATCTTCTTTACAATAAGATACATATAAACAATCTTAAATAATACAAATATATATATATATGGGAATTATAATCCTACAATACTTTCCAATATACAACTATAGAATAATATATTCTACCCAATCATGGAAGGTTCGTCCAAGGTTATGGAAGCGTTCAACTTAAGACTACGGAATGATACGTAACGCTACATCAACCCCGATTACGTAACATCGAGACTGTTCATACTAGTTTGAGTACACTAAGTATGGACATATTCCCACCAACAGAAAATATACAAAATTTACATGATTAGATTTGCCCGGAGGCAATCTTATCCCGCCAAGCTTGGGAGGATATCTGGGCTGCCTGTCGACGTGGGCGTTGGCCGGACGCATCAACAGGCTGCGCCGAAGTAGAAGCCAGAGAGGGGACATCAATGGATAACTGATCCGAGGGGAGTGTCCTTGCGATCGAGGTCACCCTCAAGAGGATATAGTCGGACTGTTGGCCGTGTGATTACTCCAGTCCTGGTGCGAACCTTTGCTACCCGAACCACACCATCACGACCTGGTAACAACTCCTCTATCCGACCCAATTTCCAAAATGCGCACGGGCCCTCCTAATGGATGGTTACCACATCCCCTACCCTAGGCCAATGACCTGTTAATGGTGTTAGTTTATTCTTTTGCGCTTCCCTTAAAGTCACCAGATATTCTGTTGACCAGCGATGCCAAATATCTCGCGATAATTTACGAATATATTTGTAGCGGGCCGATATCACGTCCTTACTTATGTAGTCTGATGGATCTTCCATAGTATCCTCGTCAAGCTCTTCAGGAAGATCCCACAGTCTCTACCCAACACCTTCTTCAGACCCGCCTTCACGATGCCTATGGCTCTCTCCCATATGGCGCCAAACCAAGGCGCTCTGGCGGGAATGAAACGCCATTCGCATTTTACATCCGCTAGGCAGATCTGAATCTTAGGATTGTTGTGCTCACTTCTTTGAGATATGTAGATGCCCCTATGCAAGTCTTTGCATTGTCACTCAGCATGATACGGATATCCCTGTCGACTGCAGAATCTTCGGAAGGCATGTAGGAAGCTATCAAAAGTGAGGTTGGTGACCAGTTCCAGGTGAATTGCCCTGGTAACAGCACAAGTGAAAAGTATCATATACACCTTAAGATTGGGTGAATCTTTCACAGGGATTCCTCCACCGTAGTCAACCCCGGTAACTTTGTAAGGGTCACCTGGGGTGGTTCGCAGGTTTGGTAAGGGAGGAATTCCGACGGGATCATAATGTGTTCCCTGTACTCTTCTACACTTTAAGCATTTGCGAAGGACTTTCTTAACAACCTGCCTGATTCTAGGCACCCACCATCGTTGTCTTACATAGGTGACTATATGACCAACCCTATAATGACAACAGAGCCGGTGACACCTATCGATGATAAGATGGGTGAGGGGATGATTGGGGGGCAGTAGTATTGGATACTTACTTGCCTCAGAAAGGGCTGCCAATCGTAATCTGCCTCCGCAATGTATCAAGTCCCCCTTCAAGTGTAATCCCAACTGGTTGATCAGGTTATTCCAAGACTGTGTTCCCTTAACCAGTAATTTATATACCTGTGTATATATTTCTTGTTGACAGAGCTTATGTAATAATTTATCTGCAATTCTGATCTCCTTCACATTGAGGTAAGCACTACCTGTGGGCGGTGTGCCTTTAATTTTTGCTTTTACATTTTCTACAAATCGTATCACCCATGCTGTAACACGTTGTAACTTCTTGCTGCTGAATCTATCCCAGTCCCATAACCGTGTGTCTTCGTCAGGCACCGAGTCAATTACCGGTGCCATAATAGCAGTGTGTTGCTCGCTCAAATCTATATTCTCTGGCCATTCGTTGGGATCATTAAGCCAGCATGGGCCATTCCACCACAACGCAGAAGATTTGATAAATTTAGCAGAGACACCACAAGTAATGCAGTCACTTGGATTCTTTTTGGTAGACACATACCGGAACTGTGCGGTTGGGAGCAGGGTACGAATTTCGTCGACACGGTTGGTGACGTACACTGGTAGCTTCTTTTGGCTATGTAACCAGTAGAGCGTAATTTGGCTGTCACTCCATATAACTGTCTCGGAGAAATTTAGCAAATTTTTAAAAGTTTCCTCTACAAAGTGAACGAGTCTAGCAGCCAACAGAACTGCAGTCAGCTCTAATTTTTGGGGATGGAAAGGGATTTGATCGGGGCGACTTTCGCCTTCGCCATGACGAGACGGCTGCCACTTGTGTCAACAAAGTATATGGCGGTGCCGTACGCGACCTTGCTAGCGTCTGAGAAGGCATGAATGGAAACAGGATGGTCCATGACAGCTCTCCGAGGAAAATTAAAAACCCTTACAGAGACGGAGATCCGAAATAATGTCTCCCACTCCTGAACCAGATCGCCAGTCAAAACCTCATCCAAACCTAATTTTATCCTCCATAATTGCTGAAGGAATATTCTCGATTTGATCGACACCGGTAGAACTATCCCCAAGGGGTCAAAAAGCTTAGCCGTCATACTCAAGCAAATTAGTTTTGTAATCTGCAAATATTGCGCGTACTGAACGCCGAATGAGAGGGTATCGGTTTCCGTTCTCCAAAACAACCCTAGCACTCTAAATGTTCCTGCTGTACAGCCGCCACACCATCCCGTCGCAGTACAGTCCGCAAAACAGAATTATTAGTCGCCCATTCACGCAAATGTAGATGGGCGTCATTCATAATCTCTCGGACTACAGCATAGGTATCAATCAGGAAATCTTCTTCATTTCCTGTACCCAGTAAATTGTCTATGTACATCCCTGACGAATCTGATGAATAACCTGCGGATCTGCACTGACATACGACAAATGTTTTAAAATGGTGGCATTTAAAAGGAATTGGGAACAAGTCGCTCCAAATAAAACTGCCCGGAACTGGTAAAAAATTAGGGGGGAATCCAGTTGCCTTGGATATTTAGGCCACATAAACCGCGTATAGTCCTGGTCGTCTTCATGGAGTCTTAACATCAGAAATGCCTTCTCAATATCAGACACCCAGGCATACTTACCAAGTCGAAACCGAAGCAAAACCTGCGCCAAGTCTGGCACCAGTGAGGGTCCAGTGTACAGGCAGTCATTAAGACTAGGATGACGTTCATCATCCTGGCGGAGCAGTCAAAGACAATACGCACTGGCGTAGTTTTGCTCTCCTTGACTACACCATGATGAGCCAAGTAATGCCCGGAATCTGATGTATCAAAAGGCACCTCTTCTATAAAACCCCGGGACACCTGTTCCTTTATGACTTTTGTGAATTCCTCGCAAAAGTCAGGCTCCTTGAGGAATCTTTTCTGAAGTCCCTGAAGACTACTTATGGCCAAACCCTTGGTAGATGGCAGCTGATCCTTGGAATTGTTCTAGGGCAGTCTCACTTTATACTGTTGGCTGTCGGGATCGTAGGTAACGGTATCCTCATACGACGATAGTGCTTGACGCTCAACCAGTGAGTATTCCTTAGGGGTTATCCCGATATGATCTAATTCCCACAAAACATTTAAGTCATTTTTGCATGGTGGAATATTACCAGTGAACATGTTTTCGTCCATTGGGGTTACTGCTACTTTCAATACAGTAATTACTTCTGTGCTGGAGCTGGTAGGCTGTGTCACATATGAACCACTTATGGCGTACCCGTACTTGGTAGGAAGCAGAATTAGGCTACCTGACCTTTTATACCCAGGTCGCACTATATTGTAGTAGTGATCCGCACCGATGAGCTGCTCCAGTTGATCTGTGTCCGTTGCGTGAGGATCGGCTAATTTTATGCCTTTACTTTGTAAACTAACCAGTTTAGACTTTAGGTTAAGTTCACCTTCATGTTTTGGCAATTCATCAACCACTATTGCGTCTAGATGATGAAATTTACCTCTGTGTTTGTATTGCAGTGCCACAACATTATATTCCCTAGAGGCTTGTTTCCCGGTAAATCCGTGAAGACATAACTCCTCAGTTCCTTTAGAAATGTAGGAAAGGGAGGATAGAACAGAAGACTTCACAAAGGTCCTCTGAGAACATTGGTTAAGTAGCGATCTGATTTTAACATAATTATTATCCTTACCCTTTACCGGCAGCTGTACGGTGGGCAAGGTTACTGTATGTTTACCTGTGGCAACGGACATTGTAGTTGAAGTAGCAGCAGTATGCTCTCTCTTGGTGTTATCCTCCGCTGGTCTACTTTCTTTCCCTTGTTTTAGTGTACACAGGGAATGAAAGTGTTTGCCCTTACAAAACTTGCAGCTTCTTATGTTAGGATTAGTACAACCCGAATGGCCATGGTCTTTTCTTACAGTTTCTTACAGTAGATCCTCTGGAAAAAGGCAAACTATGCCTGTGTATCCAGCTCAGTACCAGTACTTGCACTGCTGCGGTCGTTCACGGTGTTGGCGGCGGCGGTAGCAGACGCAACATTTTTACTATTCTGTATTTTTGTTTTATAATCAAACTTCAAATCTTGTCTTCCCCATGCTTTATCAAGATTACTTTCAAACTCCCTTATTGATTCGGAATCGACTACATACTGGGGCAGTGCGTTCCACTCATTTACCACTCTATCACAAAATGAGTTCTTCGCCTTCTCAAGCCTATTTCTTTCTTTGTAAATTTCTTAGAGTGTCCTCTCGTTCTTGTTCCCTCCCGCATCAAGAAGATACCTTCACACACATCCTCATCGTACTTTCCTGACACTATCTTAAAAGTCTATCATATCCTCTCTCTTTCTCCTATATGCCAGTGTCGGAAGTCCCAGTGTCCTCAACCTCTGCTCATAGCCCGCGTTCTTCAACGTTGGTACCAGCTTGCTAGCTCTTCTCTGCACTTTCCACTGCTTCTATATCCTTACCATATATGGAGCCCACCTGGTTTGCATATTCCAGGTGTGGCCTACCAGCGCTGTATATAGATTCCTGAAGATTTCTTCGTCAAGTGACACAAATGTCCTCCTTATCAGCCCTACAATCTATTGGCTTTGTTTATCTTTTCCGCTAAATGTTCTGAGAAATTTAACTTATTATCTATCACTACTATCCTTTTCTGCACTCACTTCCTCATCGCTTCATACATACTGTATCCTACCTTGTCTATCTTGCTGGTCCCAATCCGCATGTACTTGCATTTTTTGGATGAAAGGCATTAACCAATGCTCAGACCATCCCTTCATGCCCTCCCATCTCCTTGAAGCAAACCCATATCTTCCTTACTCCTCACTCTTCTATACAGTTTAGTGTCATCCGCATACAGGTATACCTCACTTCCTATAGTTATAACTTCTGGCAAGTCGTTGATAAATATAACGAACAGCAGTGGTCCCAACACAGATCCCTGAGGTACCCCACTTGTAATTTCCCTCCACCCCGAGCCCATTCCATTCACCAATACCCTCTGTCTCCGATCTTTCAGGAAGGCTTCTATCCATTTCACACATTTCTCCCCTATATTATAGCTTCTAACTTTCTCTATTAACCTTTTATGTGGGACCTTATCGAAGGCCTTCATAAAATCGCAATATACCACGTCTATTACATCACCATCTTCTAGAATTTGCATCCAATCATCTACCACCTTAATTAGCTGTAGTACCTTTTGACAAGCACCCAGTGCAGAGACATAGTTGACGGGCTCTTTTAACTTTAAGAGGCCCTGTCTTATACTTCATACACTTGTACCATAAAATGATTGGTGCCACTACACAGAACACAGTTGAATTTCCTGTACTCAGTTTGGGCGGTAAATGTTGCCGTAGCCATGGGTGTACCCCCTACCCTGTCTTGAACCGCCATATTGTACACTTCAGCCTGGAAGCAATGGGTGAATTTCTTATAATCCAGGCTCGAGTCTCCCATTTCCCGTTTTATGGTTTCTTTTAGTGGTGATGGTAACTTATTGACAAGAGTCACCACACAAAATTCCTCCAGACAAATACCATGGCTAATGATTGACCTCATCACACTCTCTGTATTGGCATAGAAGTCCTTCAGGTCAGCTGTTTGGTGTTTGGGTGACACTAATTGATTGAATTTGGTAACATAAGCTGCCTTGATTCGATCTGGATGCCCATATGTCTCTTGCAGGAGCTCAATTGCTGGGGCATAGCTTGCACTTTCGATAATGAATCCTTCTACTAGCTTATGTGCATCACCATAAAGCTGACCCTTTAGATAGGTGAAGCGTTGTATATCTGTGAGGTCGGGATTGTCATGGATGGTACACTTGAACATCTCCCAAAATCCCGACCACATGCTGGCATCACCTTCAAATTTTGGAAGAGTAAGATGTGGTAATTTGACTGCGGATTTCTTTGGCTCTTTCTTGACCTCTGTAATCAAGATCCCCTTCAGTGTGGCAACGATTACTTGTATGCCCTCCATATATAGGGTATCCTCTCTTATCACCTCGATATACTCGGCGTCCTCGTAAGTGTCGGCCAGGTCCTCCTGTGTGACCTCATACTTGTCAAGTTGCTTTTGACTACTGAGCAACCTGACCTCCACCTCCACTCTAGACGCCGAATCAAGGAATTCGTCAATATCAGAGGTCAAGACCGTCAAAGAGCCCTTAAGTCCAGCCCGACGCTTTTGTACACTTTTAGCCATGATTATACGGGAAGGAAATCTATTGACGTTAAATCAAACTATCAATGCCAGACCGAATAAGTTGCGGACAACAATACAGTACTCCGAGAAATCAAATAAAATCGCGAGCCGAAAATAAAACGCCCTCACGAAATGCGGAATAAGAATTGTGCGCAATGTAGACTAGCAATCTGGAGCTTTTCAATTTAACTCCTTACATAATAGTTATGAAATTATAGAATCATTACACCATAAGTTAAGAAAAGCCGGGAGGGAAATTTAGTACAATACAGTATAGGCCAAAAGTCTCCAGATGTCAAAAAAGAGAGGTACCGTTTAAGGTTATAATAAATTCAAGAATTTTAAGAGAGAGAGAGCCTATTTGGTAATTTTAAACAGGCTTAACTCAATGGGTACCGCTAATTTTATATTATTAAATTAATAAATGTGAAAATTGTACAGAAGAAAAGTTCATCTCAAGAAGTCACAAGGAAAAATGTTTTGAGTTGGATTAACACACACTCAGCCTATCAGCTATCATATTACCCCGCCTCCAGGGCACACGACGAGAGAAGAATTTAGAAAGACATGTGAATCAATAAAGAAGTTATTGGACAGTATAAATTTGATATAGAATGAATAACCTTAACTTTTGAAATTATTATACAGTACAGTATGGATGATTTTAATCTTAGTGCCAATCAATTGTTATATAATTTGGGCCTAAAGGGTTTTACAATCAAATGTAATTGATATGCTGTACCGATTTGAAGGATTATTAATCTAGGCTATACTGATTTTGTTGATCAACTCTAACATCATGGTGGGCAAACATCTCGTCGTATGACCTGGCGACCATGGCATATTCGTCTTGCCCCAAGCACCGACGACAGGTGGCCAGGATCTCCGAATAGAGGCGCTTTGATGCCTCATGCGTGAGGTGTACCTCGTCGGGACTGAAGTCAGCCTCAGAGGTATTCATGGACTGATAGCGCTCCCTGGTGAATGGGATATGGCGCTTTAGCCAACGGTTAACCGCATTTCTAATGCGGTTAAACTCGTCCGTAGAGACCCGTCGTGGAGCCTGCCGCTTCTCTACCCCAATCACCCGGACTTCTCCCCCCGAGAGCCGCAGCACCTCCTCAGCTAGGACCTCGATCCCCTCCGCTATATCTCTCGGACTGACCCCGCTCCTTATCTCGTTTCCTCCTATCACCAAGAAGGTCAAGTCGGGCTTCAGGTCTAAAAACTGACCCCAGGCTTCTGTTGACCTCAAGGTGCTGACGCGGGCACCTGGGACAGCCCGAGGAGTCACGAAAAAGAAAGGCCTGTGGACGGCTTGGTCCACGTACAAATCCCTGACGTAGGAGTGGCCCAAAATTGCCACCTTCCTAATCGGGCCTGGGTACGCAGGCCTATCAACCACCGCAGGATAATCTTCCCCTACCCCACCACCCGCGGCACCATGACGCCAAAAGCCCTGGGCCATGAGGGACAGACGAAATATGGCAAAAAAAAAAATGAACCACATAGGCTAGGCCACCACCAACCACAAAAGGGGGGGGGGGGGGGCAAACTAGTGAGAGGGTTAAGGACCAATTATATGGCTAATTTTGATAAGTGGACTGTATATTATTGATATTAAAGGAACATTAACCATATAGAATATATTACCCTTTGCTGAACTCAGCTGGTGATTGGAGGATGGTGGAAAATAGGCTAGATGACTGGAAGTGGTTAGTATAGTAAACAAAGGTATGAAAAGAGGCTACAATAGGCTAGGATAGGCTAGATATTTACGTTAAGTTGTGCTAAGTAACAAAGATGATGATGTAGTGACTATGGAGTATGAGATGAAAAGTGAAGCGAAAACACCTGGTGAAGTAACTAGGAGAAAGAAGGCTTAGCGTGTGTAGCTGGGACGGAGGTTGGTTGGAGAGTGCGCAAGCGCGTTATGTTTGTCTCTGTCGTGATATACCGCGCACGCGCATAACATATGGAAAATGTATCCCATCTTCTTTACAATGAGATACTTATAAACAATCTTAAATAATACAAATATATATATATATATGGGAATTATAATCCTACAATACTTTCCCATATACAACTATAGAATAATATATTCTACCCAATCATGGAACGTTTGACCAAGGTTATGGAAGCGTTCAACTTAAGACTACGGAATGATACATAACGCTACATCAACCCAGATTACGTAACATCGAGACTGTTCATACTAGTTTGAGTACACTAAGTATGGACAATGTGGAACAAAACGCAAACTGAAAGACATTGTGGGCTTCTCGGTCAACTGTAATGATATTCCTATAACAACAGTGTCACAAGTTAAATATCTCGG
The DNA here is from genome assembly GCA_032716605.1 of Paralithodes platypus. NCBI lineage: Eukaryota > Metazoa > Arthropoda > Malacostraca > Decapoda > Lithodidae > Paralithodes > Paralithodes platypus. The sequence goes on from CM064481.1 coordinate 484,476, forward strand.
ACTAAAACTGGACTCGACTCTGTCAGGTGAAACAATCTTGGAATCTATCCTGAGTAAATGTAGAGCACGTATAAAATACCTGTATAGACAGGTGGGATGCTTGCCAGTGGCGACCAAAAAGACCCTATGACAAGCGCTTGTTCAATGTCATTTTGACTATTCTGTGTCATTCTGGTACTCTGCATCATCTAAATCAGCACAGCACAAACTTCAGGTCACTCAAAATAAAATGGTTAGGTTCATGCTGAACCTAGGACCCAGATCGCATGTTGGCCAGGAACAACTTCGGTCACTAGGTATGCTCAATGTCTCTGACAGGGCAAAACAAATCAGGCTAACTAACGCCTTCAAGATATTCTATGACAGAGCTCCAGAGTATCTAAAGAGTAATTTTGTTAAAGCAAATGAGAGGAGTGGACATAATACAAGAAATAGGATGTTTAATTTTACGGTCCCGAGAATCCAAGGACAGGGTAAGCTTACATTTTTCTTCACTGCCATCAAAGATTGGAACGACCTACCCCAGTCAGTCTGTGAAAAGAGATCACTGTAGTCCTTGAGACGTAGCCTGAAGGAGCACCTGAACCGGACAGCTACGAGAAGGGAGCACCAAGCTTATGTCTACTACTAAATACGACATAAGAGATAGGCAAAACAAACTGAAATGATTGCTGATTACTGATCACGGATTACTGATATTTACTATAGGATGTAAGGTATCTTAAAATAACCCCCTAGAAATACTTTCTCTAATTCTGTTTATGAAATTCAAAATAATCTGAATATTGATAACTTAATCGATGAACATACCAAGAAAAATATAATATTTGATATTAAACTTTCTGATAAGAACAAGTGCATTGCAAAATTATACATGTTACCTACATTTCATAAAAGACCTTATAAATATCGCTTTATTGCCGGAGCAAAATTTGCTACCACTAAAACTCTATCAGAACAAGTCGTAAATTGCTTAAAATACATTAAAAGTACTCATACAATATTGTAATACCATCCATGAGAAGAACTGGCATTAACTATTATTGGAGTGTTGACAATTCGTTAGAAGTTATTGATAAAATAAATACCATGCCGAAAGTTACCTCGGTACATAGCTTCGACTTTTCAACTTTGTATACCAATTTGCCTTTAGGTTTAGTATATTCAGAGCTTTGCTTTATTATAGATTTGCACTTTGACAGGTACGTTAGGAATGGTAATTATTTCATAATGTTTATACATATTTTAATAATGCATCACTTAGCTCCACGTCCCACTAGTTCTGTATATTTTGATAGAACTAAACTTAAAGATGCCCTTAAATTCCTCCTTTTCAATACTTATGTTAGATTCGGGCCGTACATTTTCAAACAAATATTAGGAATTCCTATGGGTGGAAATGCTAGCCCTTTAATTGCAGACTTATTCTTGCTTGCTTTTGAATTTATATATAAAAGACTTAGTTGACAGTAGCAAGAAAAATAAAATTCCAGAAAAATTAGCACTTGCTAAACTGTTAAGTAATAATAGTAGATATATTGATGATATTCTTGTTTGCAATTTGTTAAATTTTAATCAAGTTGCTAAACTTATTTACCCTAATTCTATTCCCCTCACACAATGTAACGTAAATTATAAAGTTGAAAATTTTCTTGATATAAATATAGAGATTGTTAATGAACAGTGCATACTTAAAGTACAGTATATCACAAAGTTGATGATTTTAATTTTAACGTAATAAACTTTCCTTTCCCTAGTAGTAATATCGATAGTAAAATAACTTATAATTGTTTTTATTCCCAATTAATAAGATTTTGTAAAATCTGCACTAAAGTAGATGACTTTTGGGCTAGAGCTAGGTTATTATACAGACTCTTAGTGGACAGAGGTTTTGAGGCAAGTAAATTGTTCCATAAATTTAATCTTTTTAGGGTCAATTATTGTGACTGTATTCTAAAATTTGACATCAATAATTTTAATCAAGCATTTTTAACTTGAAGTTCTTGTATAACCCTCTGCTTACTTTTTGTCTGTATTTATTGTTTCTTTTTTTCTTTTTCTATTATTATTATTATTATTATTAATATTAATATTGATGATTTTTTAAATTTATGTGTTCTTTGTTAAAAGAGTACTCTTTGTTTAAATCTGTTGTTACTTCATATTTTGCAATTATTTGTCTTTATATTATATGTATTCATTGTCGATAGTATCAATTGCTTACTTTTGCGATTTCCTTAGTTTATTTGTGCTATAAATGTAGGTTATTTGTAGGGTAGTTATTGATAGGGGTCACTTGAGGCATGCTATGCTTACAGGTACCTACGCGATAGCACTATCGTTAGTGAGTGCTGTACTGTATTTTATATATTATTTTGTAATAGTATAGATATCTTATCAATATTTGTATTTTGTACTATTGTTAATGTCTTGTCATGTTGCAAATTTGATTTTAAATAATATTTTGACATTTAACATGTAGTTTCTTTATTCATGCAGAGTTTAGTATAAATTTGCCAGAACGTCCCGGACTTCCCAAACTTGACTACTTCCTTTAACGTGACGATAGTGCGTTGTTATATGTGCGATTAGTTTGCTTGGGAAACAGATTAACTTGCTCATGTAGTAATGTACACCCTATGTGGTGGATTGTGTTCTTTTATTTAATAATTTTCATTTTAGTAAGCGTTGTTTCCACATAGCGATTTTGATAATTTTAATTTACTTTATATTGTCCTTGTCCCAATTTTGGTTTGTTTAGTTTGCAAGTTTTACATTTTAATTTAAAGGATCTATTTTTTTTTTTATCCTCCCCTTTTTCCCCAGCTAACCTAATCCCACAAGGACCCCAATGGAAATACGCCTAACGGCCTTATTGGGCTATCCTTAGTTGGAATTATGCAAAGCAGGTACATGTCATATTTGTAACAGATTATGTGGTACCAACACTGTAAAATGCTAACTGAATAAATATTATTATTATTATTATTATTATTACCTTCCTAATCCTGCCACGGACATTAGTTCCAGGGCAGTAATTCCCTTTCCAATGTTCCCTTACCCACTCTAAACCACTGTTTGGACAATTGATCCTCAGTGGTTTTGGAGGACGAGTAGCCTAGAAGGGTCACCAGACCTGTTGTTCCTTGATTTCCTTTGTACTCCTTTGTACACCATCACCCGCCTGCGTCGCCACAACGCCCTGATCGTGCGCAACGCCCTACCAGCCAACGTGGTCGTGCCCGTGGGTCGTAGCCGTTGCCGACGGGGTTCTAAAGTGACCCTAGTATGACGTCACACCCCTGGTCGTTGCAAGAGCAAAGTCCGGGTCGACTCGACCAAGTCGAGGGCGAATTCGAGGTCGGGGTCAAGAGGCAGGGTAAGGCCCTCCCGCCGCCCTGATGGTGACTCCTCTCCTGACGACTCTGGCGACGAATGTGCCGATCAACCCGATGAGTGGAATTGGGTGGATGGAGAGAACTTTGTGCCCACCAACCACAACTTTGTGGGCGCTGGGATTGCCGGCCCTACGCTCCCAAACCAAGGGCACCAGACCACGAGACTTGACATCTTCCTGCAGTTTTTTACTGCAAACCTCATGGCTCTAATTGTTGACTAGACCAACTGGTACAATTATTATTTTATGGCTGGGAAAGAACAGCACAAGTGCTCGGCAAGGCTGTCATGGACCACACTAGATATCCCAGAATTCTACACATTCTTGGCCATAGTCATCCTGATGGGGGTCACAAAGAAATCCTCTATCAAGAAGTACTGGTCCTGGGATCCCCTCGTCCGAACCCCTATCTTTGGCCAAGTAATGAGTAGAAATAGGTTCTCGGCCATAATGGGGAACCTTCATTTCATCGATAGCCTGGCAAGCCACACAAAAACCGGGAACAACCAAGAGCGTTGGAAGGACCCCATGGAGAGGATAAACCCATCTTCGTGTACCTGAAGGTGAAGTTTGCTGCCGCCTTCAATCCCCATCAGAATTTGATAATTGATGAGAGTTTGCTGCTGTGGAGGGGAAATATCAGCATCCGGCAGTACATGCCCAGCAAACGACATCGTTATGGCCTGAAGACCTTCGTGATGTGTGACTGTCCAAACCGGTTATATCCAGGACATAATTCTGTACATAGGCAGGAAGACAGAATTGGAGGAAACGAGGACATATGGAATTTCTGGGGCCGTCGTGATCACCATGGTGGAGGGCTACCTGGACAGGGGCCACATACTGTACCTGGACAACTGGTACACCAGACCCTCCCTTACCAAGCTCCTGCATAGCTGCACTACAGGAGTCTGTGGCACCGTCAGTGAAATCGGACCTTCATGCCCAATCTACCACCCAGGCGGGAAAAGGGCTCCATCATCATCCACCTGCAGGTTAACAATGTCCTCCTGTTGTCCTGGATGGATAACCGGGATGTGAACGTCATCACAACAGTCCACCGTCCCATCTTCCAAGAAAGCAGACATCGTGACAGAGCAACAGGTGAAATGATCAAGAACCTTTAGCCATCTGCGACTACAACATCAATATGCGTCTGGTGTACAAATCTGATGCTTTCATCTCGTCAGTTGAGTGTGCGAGGAAGACGATGAGGTGGTATAAGAAGTTATTCTTCCACCTCCTCGATAATCACCCTGTATAACAGCCACATCCTCCACGCAACAATCACCGGCAAGCAGGAAACGATGGAGAACTACTGCATTAAGTTGTGCAGAGAGATGTTGAGGGAAAACATGACTGCCCTCCACTCCCAGCAACCCCCCTGCACATTGACAGCCAGCAGCATAAGGGATTGCCAGGCTGACAGAACGCCACTTCCCTGACTATGTGCCGCCCACAGAGAACAATGATAACTCCACAGACGGTGTCATGCGTGCCGGAACACAACACAGAGGGACCCTGTGAGATCAGATACCAGGTATATGTGCCTAGAATGTGGTGTTGCACTGTGTTTCCCGGACTGCTTCAGGGAGTATCACACCCTTGAACATTTCTAAAAGAGTGTGTTCAAAGACTGCGATAAAAGATGCTACCAAAAGTGAAGTGTGTGTACAAAACGAAGTGTAAATAATATATATACAAATTGCCGAACACAATAATGTAAGTGATAGTGACACTCAAATATACGTAAAACAGTGACGGACACCAATAAGTTTAAATATAGCATAACCCTGTGAACAATGCCGATAACAGTGAGATAGGATACGATAGAATATAAGTACAAAATATCAGTTAGATAGAATACGATAAAACACAAGTACAAAATACCAGTACAAATACAATGTGAAAACCCATATTTCTAAGTCCAAAAGTGCCTAAAACAATGTGTAAAACTCATATTATAACTATAAAACGTACGATAAAGAATAACATAAATAAACAGAGTGAGTGAGAGAGGCAGACAATGAAAGTGAAAGTGGTGGGTGGAGCGTGTCGATCAGCTGGTTGTGTGTACGTGCGTGTTCTGTTATTGTCTGAGACCATGATGGCCGTCAGTCATGGCGACTAACCAGGACACCAGGACACTCGCGAGGCTTGACTCGTGAGCACTTATATAACTTGAATCTATGCACTTATCACACTGTAACTTCACTTATAATGACATTATGTGATACATGTGTGCTAATATATGAACTATGAAGGCACACATGATGCTCGGGTGGTGTAAATAACCGTCACTCGAAAACTGGAACACATCGTACATCTGCCATGCTGCCGCGCTCAGCTGTGTCTTGCCGGACAGGAAGCTTGAAAGGCTGCCTGGCATCAGCTGGTGGCTGGGGCTGCCCCCCCAAAGGGCCCCAAAATGAACGAGGAGAGTGTTTTTTTGTGTTATTCTTCATTTCTGACCTATTTACACCCTCTCACGTGCTTGACACAATTTTGAGCCTATTAGGGATACTTTAAAGCCTTTGTTACCATCAAGGGTATTTAGAAACCTTTAGTTTAGTTACTTCAAGCTCTGCAGTTGTCTTTGAGTTAGCTGTGAGCAGAAAACTAATTTTGGAGAGGTTATTATAATGAGTGAGAGAACTTTATTTAGTATTGCTAATCTGGCAACCTCTGCATCATAAAAACGTGAAAAGGGTTAATCTATTTAAAAAAAAAAAAGTCCAAATCAGCTGATCTCTCAGTGTAGGCTACATTTGATCTAAACTAGCTGGGGTCCAGTGGGTTAAGGTGCCGTGGAATGTGGGTTTTAAAGACAATTGCCATCACTGTCTGGTGGGTTGTTATAAATTTGTTAAATTTATATAAAAAAATGTGATTGCTATTGCCACTTTAAAAATATATATATCTTTAGTTTATCCCTTACACTGAAAGGAACCCGTCTCCCCAGACCCCTTTCAAACGAAAAAAAAAAAAATAAGTAAAAAATAAAGTATATATACGGGTATATACAGTATATATACTGTATATATATATATATATATATATTATTATATATATATAATATATATATATATATACTGTATATATATATGTACATATATATATATTGTAGCATCCGTACCTACCGGATGTCATGTGACCAGACCAACCTGTTGAACGTGACTTTACAACTACAACCGAGTGGCCACAACTCAACACGCTTACGTGACAAGATAGAGAAAGAGAAAGAGAGAGCGAGAGGGGCGGTAGAGCGGCCCAGAACATTCCTAGCTTTCCCGCCAAATCTGCGTGTGGAGGGCGGGGCACCTGTGACGTGGTGAGCTTCTAACACCTGGATTGGCTACACCACACCTGCTTCTCACCTATAACTGGTCGACGTGTTTCTTAACTTCTCATTGGTTCCGGCACCTGTTCCTGCCTTCGGATTGGATTACCTTGGTCCGGGATATCATATATAAGCCGGAGATTTGATAGTTAAAATGATTAAGCCTTGTATAAGTTAAATACTTACCTGACTATTATTCGGAATAGGCATTGGGAAGGCCTAAGCCTACTAAACTTTAATGTGTACTTTAGTGAAATCAGAACGTATGCAAAACGATCCTGAAACTCTATCATAACTTTCATTGCTTATTATTTTGATTAAATGTAAAATACCTTTATTATGTTTTATAAATACAATTCCCTTTTATATGTGACTTTGTAATATTTCCTTACCATATTTATTTAGTCAAATGTCCTTCAGTAATAAGAATAAATAAGATAAAATACTAAAGGGAGAATAATAATAAACTAAGAATAACAAGATAACATAGAAAGAATAAAACAATCTTTAAAGGGTTAACAAACTTAAATAAATTATAAAAAGATCTTAATACCTTGCTGATAATCCAGATTAATTGAGATATTCTAGTGACTTAAAACCCTTGCTTACATATTGAACTTTTAGTATTCGTAATAACTAGCCTATTTTATATCAAACATTCAATGTAACTTTAAATAGTTTACTGATTAAATATAATTGAAGTGTATCAGAGTATAAAGGATAACTGTCCCAACAACTGAGGGAAAGCAAGTGACAACAGAACTAACTTTAATATTTTACGTTCTTTTGGCCTTCAGCTGTTTTGCTACACTATCACTTTAACTGTGCTGTCTTTATTTATTTAGTTAACCACTTCTAAATCAAGATACGTAACAATATATATATATATATATTCAAGCAAAATATGTACATTTTATCAGTAGAGAAATTTCCCGGACAAAAGGCGATTTTTCCTAACCTGCAGGCTCGCTATTGCTCACCCCCACAAAATCAACACCTCAATAAGATGAGGTGAACCATAATCGTCAAACGAATTAGGTGAAACAGTTTAGAATCTATAAATCAATGTAGCGAAACAGAGGCTCCAACAAGATCCGTCTCCCCCAGATATGGTTTACAGTGAGTATGACGTGTGGTGTAACGGTAAGGGGTTCTAACATCCAGGGTTTGATTCCTGGGCTCGGGGAGTCGGATGGGCAGTGTAGTAAGGGAAATTTAAAAGAAAATCCATGAATCTGCCAAAAATTGCTTACCAATAGCTTTCTTCACCAATGTGTTCATTTAGGTGTCTACTAACATCTCTCAATTTATTCCAACCCAAATCCTTGTGGAAAATTCTGGGGAGCCAATCAAAGTTGGGGTACCTGGAGGGCCTGGGCGAAAACATTAAAAATATACATTTGCCAATGTTAGCTTGTGATATGTCTAACTAGGGGTTTTCGGGGGTGCTGAATCGACTCCAACTATTAATTTTGAGTAAAAACGACTCCCTAGCCTGATAAAGTACACTTAAAGTATATGTACTGCAACCAAGTTTGATCGTAAATTCGCTATGGGCCTCTTGACGAAAAGAGACAATTGCTATTTGAGAAACTGTGCGAATGGATGGATGAAGGAATGGAACACGGAGTGACAACTCTCAGAAACATACACATGAAGATGGTAGAGCTTGACCCAACTGAGGACAAAAGTCTGGCATATGGTAGGGGATATCTGAAAACAAAGCTTCTGGAAGAGTATGAGAATTTTCTTACTTCACGTCAGACGAGAGAAGAGCGGACATTGTGTGCCTGAAAGACACGACAAATGCAATCCTTCGAGACTACCGTCAACTGGTCATCACCCCCTTGACAATGCCTAAACTCAAGGAGCTCACAATTTCAACTGGTTGATTATCATCAACCTAATTTGTGGAGACTTGGCAAGAGTTTCCGCTTTCCTGAAAGCAATACACTTCAGTGGACAGCTTGACTAATACAGATAGCCAGTTCGCTCTGATTCCTGACAGCCTCCATCAGTTACTGAAGCCGATCGAGAAAACTGATGAAAAGGTGGCAGTTTGGGGCCAAAGCCTGCTGAAAGCCTACCGCCCTCGGTCAGGAGTGATGCCCTCTCACCTCAGATTCACGATTCAGCTTTACCACAAGTTTGGATCTAAGTGGCTGATTGAACATTTTCATCACTTAGGATACTGTGAGTCGTATGTTGAGCTCCATCGCTACAAGTGTTGTTACTTGAGTGTGAAAAATGCCCTTGCTAGCATGGATCAGGATATCGTAATCACAGACGAAGATGAAGCAGGAGCCGTGGAGATTGAGGAAGCAGAAGTTGATGCAGTCCTATCTGCAAAACGGGCAAAAGACCAAGAGCAGAGAAGTGATGACTATATGGATGAGGATCTACAAACCTCTGTACTTCAGAGGAAAGGACAGAGAAAGGTTCCAGAGGAAAGGACAGTTCAACAATTTGTTGGTGATAATATAGATCTGAACATTATGTCACTGAATGGGAACACAGCATTCCATGCTATGGGTATCATCAAGACAACTTGTCCGGCTCCGATGACAAGACAATATGAGCTTCTCGTAGCTATCCCAAGAAGAAAGATAAGCTTTGAGGAGAAAGCAGCAACCCTTAAAGCAGCAGAGGTGAAAATTCTGCCCTTTGTTCTGGAAAAGAAAAGTATTGACAGACTTTCAGTTTGTTCTGATAGCAGATCTCCGCCAAGACCCTCCAATTTTGCTGCCAGGGGACATGCATTTGAACATCCCAACTGGAATGGCTTCATGAAGTCCATACACCAACCTGAATGCAAGGAGAAGTCCATCATTGAGTTTCTTCCAATCATTAATGGTGACCCAAACGATTACAGCACAATCTACACTACTCTAATGAAATGCCTATGCAGCAGTCGGTCTCCTGCTGTCATCACGTTCGACCTGCCAATATGGTTGAAAGCAACTCATATAGTCCTCCAATCTGAGTTGCCCATATTCACAAGATTAGGCGGGTTTCACCTCCTGAAAAGCTTCTTGGGGTCCATCGGGACAATCATGGCAGACTCAGGGCTGAAAGAACTAATACAGATGGTTTACCCAGTCAGCAGCACTGCAGAACACTCCTCTCATGTGGTGCCTATGCCAAGACCATCCGGTTTCACCTTCTTGCATCTGCGGGAATTACCAAGTTCATGATGAGAGATGTCAATTATGTTCAGCGAGCAGGAGTTCAAAGAAGTGGAAGACTTCCTCAAGAATGCGAAAGATGAGAAAACAGGTAATTGCCATCTCCTGGCAAGAACTCCCTAATCTGTAAATCTCGAACTATATCTTAATACTCAAAATGCTGTGCCAAATTTGTTTTCATATGTAATTAAGTATAAATTTCAAACTTAATATTCTCAACAGGTACAACGGGCATGCCACATTTAGTCACTGTGTTCAAGGAAAGGATGGCAGAGAGGTTGAAGACCTTGGCTGAGGGAGGAAGGATATCTGCACTCAGGGTCTGGTACCACGGCAGAATCGACCTCGTCAAGGTTTCATCAGGTGTGAGCGTATCCCGGATCACACAGGTCACCTCAGCTGCATCATTGCAATGCTCAACACCTTCGCTAGTAGCAGGTCACCATCAGTGCGCGAAGGGAGCAAGGCTGTATGTACAGCTAATGCAGCAGCGACAGGAGAGTCAAGTGTCCTAGAAAAGTCTTACCATATTCACAGTGTACGGCCACCATGCATTCAGGTTCTCAGACCATTAGTGGTCAGGCATATTGACTGACATCACGATAGAAACCACACTCATGTGTGATGCCAAGTCCTCAGGTGATTTAAACAGAGGACACTTCCGGAACGAATCTGCTCATAAGTCTTGGGTTCAGACGCTAAACCACTTCTCATTCATTCATCAGAAGCTGGGAGGAAGTTTGAACAAACGTGGGGTACCTGTCCACACAGGTGTCAAAAGAGCACAGATGAAGAAAAACGATGATGCTGTCAACGCCATTGTTGGATGATTGGAAGAGGTAAACACCTTCGATGCAACACAGGACAAGATGACCCTGGTATCCTTCTCCATGGGGTTCAGCAGCACTCACGAGGACACAGTCAATGCTGATCAGGCAGAGGAGGTTGGCAGAGCCATACAAGCAAGATGGATGGAAAAACTGTTCTGGATACGATGGAAACTAAGCACAAGGTCAAATAATTAGAGACCCTCAGAAGTGGACCAAAATTCAATGAGAAGAAACTAGTTATTGACTCACTCAAGCTCTCCATCATCATCAATGTGTGCGAAGTCAAGACCAAACAGGCCCTGCTATTTGAAATGACGCCAACACCGATGTCTCAATTTGACAAAGATCAGAAGTTGCGAAAGCCAGACAAGGCTGCATTAGCAAGAGTCCTAAAGGCATTTGTGGAAACCATTGAACAATCCCCCCTGCACGAGCCTGGTAATTGATGGTGGGTGGCTCCTGCACACCACCAGGTGGGAGACTAACCTCACCTGGAATGACATCTCCGAGAGATACCTCCGGTTTGTGAATCCCATGGGGAGCCAGTGCCTCCGGAGCACTGTGGTCTTTGGATGGATACAGCAGCTCCACCAAGGACCATTATCACCTGAGACGAACAAAGAACCCATGCTGCAACATTCTGATTCGCCCAGGCATCAAAAACATCGTTCCAAGATAAAAGTTTTTCGACAGCAAGAGTAACAAGGCTCAGCTCGTTCTTCTACTTGCTGAGACATTCAGGAGAAAGAGGATCAGTGTACAGCAATGCCCCGATGATGCGGACACATCTATCGTCCGGGCAGCTCTAGATGAGGCAAGAGAGTCCCCTGTTGAGGTCTGGTCTGAGGATACCGACATTGTGATCATGCCGATTCATCCTGCTGCAGACCACCCAATCTTCCTCACAACAGCTAAAGAAACATCTTATAATTTCGGAAAGATCCAGGAGGCCCGCTCAGAGAGATACCGGAAATATATGATCTTGTTGCTCAGTTTCTCCGGCTGCGATACAGTGTCCGCGATTTCTGGGTTTAGCAAATCAACTTTGCTAACCAAGCTTTGCAAGACTGACAAAGCAGAGAGGGCCATGGACGTGCTTCTTGACATCCGAGCCGAGAAAGATATCATCAAAGCTGGCTGTGAAATATTTAAGCTCATAATCCGTGGGAAACCAACGAAAGACCTGGGGACTTGAGATTTGACTTCTTGAGGAAGTGGGCCGCTGATGAAAGCATCAAACCTGAAAAAACTGCCCCAAAGAGATTGGCTGGTTATGCAAAGTCCATCACTGAATGTCCTGGTTCTATTGATGGAAGCTCGGTGATCAAGGTTATGAGCCAGTCCTTTCAATAGACCCCCTCGTACCGGACTATCTTCTGAAGTTTGTCAGCTGCAACTGTGAGGAGGACTGTAACACAATCCAAGGCCTAACAAAAAAAAAAATTTAAACCAGCTCAGTATCAATTTTTTTTATTTTTTTTTTCCCCTTGGCCATGGCAAATATTACTCCTCCACATCCCCTCCTTCGGGGGGAAGGAGGGGATGTGGAGGAGTAATATTTGCCATGGCCAAGGGGGCAAAAAACAAAAACAAAAAACAAACCCCCCCCCCCTTCAATTATCACTTATTCTCCCTGTTATTCCCTTATTCTTAGGTATATTTTCGTGCTAACATTAGCGAGTTGCTAGCAGGGCGTGGTCATCTGTTGTTACCAAGCGTGGGAAAGAGCGAGAGAGAGAGTATTGCGCAACAGTGTCTCTCCAGACGCGGGGAGGAGAGGGAGGCTGGCTCACACTCGATGATTACAACTCCCGGCCTCTGTTGCCGATTTTGACCAGCCAAACGCTGTTTCCACTTGTTTTATTGCTGTAACAGGTTAATATCTTCATAACCAACGTAAAATAGGCACATATGGATAAGTATTAATGATGTTTATGGTACGATGACGATTTGAGTGAAGAAAACACCCTAAATACCTTCGCACAGGGAGGGGTGGGCCCACTACCCCCCCTGCGCACTTCTTAGGTTAAGGGTCGCTCTATTGGTGATCTTCTTTCATATCTTACTAACTCTTGGTCATCCAACTTTCTGGACTTTGGTGAGACTTTTTCTGTTGCACTAGACATATCGAAGGCCTTCGATAGAGTCTGGCACAAATCTTTAATTTCCAAACTGCTCTCCTTTGGTTTCTGTTCTTCCATCTGTGCCTTTGTCTCTAATTTCCTTTCCGGCCGTTCCATAGCTGCGGTTGTGGACGGCCATCGCTCATTTCCTCATCCTATCAACTCCGGTGTTCCACAGGGTTCTGTCCTATCTCCTATTCTCATTCTAATTTTCATAAATGATCTTCTCAACTGTACATCCAGTCCCATCCATTCATATGCAGACAACTCTACTTTACACCACTCAATTAGTTTTCCAGAATGCCCCAGCCAGCAGTCCCTCAAAAGTAAAAGTAATGAAGCCATAAAATGCTTATCATCTGATCTAGCTACTATTTCCAATTGGGGTAGAGAAAACCTTGTTACATTTAATGCTTCCAAAACTCAATTTATCCATCTTACTTCCCGTCAGGAACCTCCAGAGGACTATCCCTTATTTTTCAACAATACAAAAATCAACCCTTCATATTCCCTCAATGTTCTCGGGTCTCTTTTTCTTCTGACTCTCACTTGGAAAGACCATATTACCAGTCTCGCTAAGGCAGCCTCCCAGAAGCTGGGTGTGCTCAACTGCCTCAAGGGGTTCTTTACCCCTGATCAGCTTCTTGCTCTGTACAGCGGCACATTGCGTCCTTGTATTGAGTATTGTTCACATGTGTGGGGAGGATCCTCTCACACCGCACTCCTAGATAAAGTAGAAAGGAAAGCCTTTCGTATCATTAACTCCCGTCCACTCACCAACTCTCTGCAACCTCTCTCTTCGCCGCAATGTTGCATCTCTCTCACTATTCTATCGCTATTACAATAATCAGTGTTCCTCGGAGCTTTCCCAGTGTATACCACCTCCTCTACGTAGGGTACGTAGTAACCTGCCTTGCAACACAATGCCACCCATACTCTGTGCAACTCTCCAACCCAAGAGTGAAACGCTATTCTCAGACTTTCTTCTATTCAACCTCTGAGCTCTGGAACTCTCTCCCAGAATCAGTCTTTCCCTCTTCCTATGACTTAAATTGCTTCAAACTCCGTGGTGTGTCCAGGCATTTTAGCTCGAACGTCCCTTGATTTCGGCCCTGTCACTCTTTGAAATCTGGGGGAGGCACTCGCTGCAGGCAGTTATGCCTTTTGTCTCCCTCATTCACATAGGAAAAAAACAAAACAAATTAAAAATGCCATGGATAAACACAAGAGGAAGCCCTAACATCAATAGTGCCCTAATACACCTTCCAGATCAATATACTGCCACAGATAAACACAAGAGGAAGTCCTAACATCCATAGTGCCCTAATACACCTTCCAGATCAATATACTGCCACAGATAAACACAAGAGGAAGCCCTAACATCCACAGTGCCCTAATACACCTTCCAGATCAATATACTGCCACAGATAAACACAAGAGGAAGCCCTAACATCCATAGTGCCCTAATACACCTTCCAGATCAATATACTGCCACAGATAAACACAAGAGGAAGCCCTAACATCCATAGTGCCCTAATACACCTTCCTGATCAATATACTGCCACAGATAAACACAAGAGGAAGCCCTAACATCCATAGTGCCCTAATACACCTTCAAGATCAATATACTGCCACAGATAAACACAAGAGGAAGCCCTAACATCCATAGTGCCCTAATACACCCTCCAGATCAATATACTGCCACAGATAAACACAAGAGGAAGCCCTAACATCCATAGTGCCCTAATACACCTTCCAGATCAATATACTGCCACAGATAAACACAAGAGGAAGCCCTAACATCCATTGTGCCCTTATATACTATTTGGTCCGAGGGTGGTCGTGTTGGACCTCCTCTCTTTCGCTCGATTAGTTTTAAAGATTTAAAGGCGTTTCAAGGCCTTACTTTGGGGAAAATAAGACATTTCACCCCATTCAGGTGTCGATTTCTTTAAGGGCGTGCGATAGCGCTGGAGGGCTATATTTGCATTTTATGAAGTATGGGGAGACGTTTTTGGTAGTCTAGGAGACAAACTAATAATATTGCTCGAAAATGGCGGCAGTAAGTCAATTCCTCAATGATAGTTAAACTAAATATCATAATAACCTTCAAAAGGTCGGATCAGACAGTGTTAAACACCTTCCAGATTATTGTAACCCCACACGTCATATACAATGGTGACCGGCAGACAACTCAACCAGTAGACCATTTCAACCCGTAGCTCTCAACCAGTACCCAACAAATAATGATAGGTTAGATTAGTTTATGTTAGGACTAAATGTTGCCATTGTTTTAATTGGTCTGGTTGTATCAAATCCTCTGATCCCAAGAGGTCCTTCTTAACAGTATATTGTTGTATATTGTTAACTCTTATACAAAATTGGGAGAGAGCCTCTAAATGGTTTTATAAATTAATTTTATTTTGTATTGATATCATTATTATTATTTAAACAATCTTTATTAACACTCAACCTGCGGGCATTTTAGCCTGAAATTACCTTCATTCCCTGCTCATTTTCATGTATATGCTAAAGCCAGAGCATAATATATTATTTATCCGTGAAAGTACAACAATAGAGCTTTCCAATGACACCTGAATCATCTCTGTACAATGTCTGGTTGTCTTGCAATAATATTGCACAAGTAGGCCAAAATCGGAAAAAATGTGCGATTTTAACTGTTTTTGCTATGTGTAACACTGCAGGGGTGCGAGGGAACTCTCACGGTTCGGTATGAACCCAGACTCCGTGGGCTCCGGATGAGGGCCCTCGCGCTGCCTGCAACAGCTTGCCTCGCTCCCATGGCCACATTATAAGCAGAAATCAGCGCCGTCAGGAAGGGGTTAATAGTAGTAGTAGTAGAAGTGGGGTGGTATGTATGTATGTATGCATATACTCAGGCACGTACCCAATAGCTGGAGGTGGCCGACTCGAGACAGAGCCCAAACAGGAACAACACAACACATCATAAGAAGCAAAATATATATATTCACACACACCTAGGGTGTCCAGAGGAAGACCCAGGGACCAAGGATCACTAAGGGTCTCCAGCACTCCCCCGGTAGTAGTAGTAGTAGTAGTAGTAGTAGTAGTAGTAATAGTAGTAGTAGCCTAGTAGTAGTAGTAGTAGTACATTCATCCATATCTATGTACCTGTTTACATTTATCCTAGGCTCCATTAATCTTTAAGGACTTAGCAGGGGAACGGATAGAAATGTGTATATATCAATGGTATTAGGATAAGATGGAAGATTAGGAAAGCTCAGAAGAAGATCTATCACAAAGGCCAAAAAAGACCAAAAAATGCTGCATCTGTACAAAATATGAGCACAAATGTACTTGATACAAATGTGTGCAGAAAGGACAAAGATGCATTGACTGTAATAAAGGTTCTCAGTGTCGTAACCCTTTAGGTAGAGCAGATACGAAGGGCGAGATGGCAGCCAATTCCCAGAGTGAGCGACGGGACGCTGCTGAGGGGGGCCAACACGGTGGCAGGGAACCCGAAAGAGCATGGGGAGAAGCGGGGCCCTCAGGGGTTCCAAGAGAAGTAGGGGAACCCCAATAAGCGGAGGGAAATGGGGAGCCCGCCAGACACCCAAGGGAGGGAGATGACCACCGAGTTGCAACAGAGGAAGACAGGCCCCCAACTGGGCCAAATGAAGCAGGTAGAAACGATGATGACATGCCAGACAATGAAGAGCTTCGAGATGCACAAAATGAGGCAAAACCACAGAGGGAGGTGGCCAATGATAGACCCACAGCAGAAGTTGGTAGAGGTGGAAATATTCTTTGGAAAGGATTACGGGAACAGGAAGTTAAAACTTGGACATATGCAGCATATTCAAAAGTTGTAGATTGGTCTGCACATAACTTATTTAAGCCACCTAAATGTGCAGCCGCCACCAAAATTGTAAAAGAAATTACCACGTTAATTCATAATTATGTCCATGACACAGCTTTAGCCCCGTACGCTCTCAAGATACATTCAGCATTCCACATCTCTTCTGGCAAAAAACTCACAGGAAATCTAAACAAAATGAAAACGTGACTGTGCTAACAAAAAGAGTGAAACTATAGTATTATTACAAGATGGATGACTTACTCAGTGAAGCCAGATCATTACAAGAGAGACAATGCAGGCGGCAGCACAAAAGGGAAACCACTGAGGACGAGGCTAGAAGATTAGACAACCAGATGAGACAGGGTAAAGTGGCACCTGCAATACAGTCCCTGACAACAGAGGCAGCTGGTGGGTTGTTGCATGCCACAAGAGAAACCATCAACCTGTTGAAAGAGAAACATCCGCAACCTTGTATCTCCGCGAGTCGTAGGATCAAGGGGGCTTATATACCACCGAACTCTCGGGATACAAGGCAGTGCAGGTCTGGATGCAAATGGTTGGAGAACAATCCTGAGCAGCGAAGTCTTCGGACCGGCAGCGACCGACTTATTTAGGGCTCTGTCAGCTCTTGCAAGAAAGATGGCTGCCCAAAATTGTCAACACTTAGAGGCTTTCACAGCTTGTCGTCTAATACCACTGGACAAGAATCCAGGGTGCACACCAGTGGGGTGGGTGAAGTGCTAAGAAGAAGAATCGGAAAGTACATAATGGAGGTGGTGAAAGATTATGTGCTGTCAGCGGCAGGAAATCTCCAAGTGTGTGCCAGCCACCATTCAGGGGGAGAGGCAGCAATTCAAGCAATAAGAAAAATACTATATAAGCGAGATGACTGTGAAGCTGTGCTGCTAGTGGATGCATCAAATGCCTTTAACACCATCAACAGAAAGACAGCAATACATAACATCAAGGTAAAATGTCCCACCTTTGCCACCTATTGTAGAGAACACCTATAAACAGCCTGCCGACCTCTTCATAGTAAACAACCAGAACACATGACGTGGATCGGCACTGAAATCAATGGAAGGAACCACACAAGGTGATCTCGTAGCAATGGCAATGTATGCATTAGGTCTCTCAGTGTTGCAAACCATAACAAGCCATGAGGCAGAGCAAGTCAAGCAGGTGGGCTATGCAGATGATCTCACAGGAGCGGGAAAAGTCAACGATATTAATTACTGTTGGGAGCAAGTATCAGGTGTAGGCCCAGAAATAGGATACCACCCAAATGCCAGTAAATCTATACTAAAAGTAAAACCGGAACATTATGAAAGGGCCGTAGAAGCTTTCAACGGTAGCGAAATTGTCATAGCAAAGGACGGACAGCATAACCTTGAGGCGGTGATAGGCACGGCAGAGTTCAAGAAGTAATACATAGAGGAGAAGGTCAGGGAGTGGGTAAAAGAAATTGAAAAACTGGCCAATATTGCAAAGATGGAACCGCAGGCTGCATATTCGGCATTTATACATGGGGTCAAACATCGCTGGACCTACTTGATGCGTACCGTTCCAAACGTGAGTACAGTACTTCAACCGCTGAAAGATGCCATCAGAGACAAACTCATCCCAGCGTTGGTAAAGTCCCACACCCCAAGTGCTACAGAGAGGAAGTTGCCCGCACTTCCTTCTAGGTTGGGAGTGTTTGGAATCATCAATCCTATGAGGAGGGAGACAACGGAACACCAGAACTCAGTAAAGATAACAGGATCTCTAACTGAACGTATCGTAGCACAAGATTCTGACGGGGAAGTAGATCAGGTAGACATTTACAACATCAGAAAGACCATCACGTTAGAGAGGCATAACTCACAGAAAAATGACCTGACATGATTCATGCAACAACTTTCCCAGATACTTGTAAGGAAAAACAAGATAGTACAAGAAGCGGGTGCTTCAAATTGGCTGACAACACTACCAATCAAGGCAAAAGGTTTCAACCTCAACAAAAAAGAACAAGACTTCTTTGATGCCATTGCACTGAGGTATGGTTGGCCTATTGAAAAACTGCCCAATCGATGCATTTGTGAAGTCAACAATGATGCAAACCATTTATTGATATGTAAGAAGGGAGGGTTCATTAATATCAGGCACGATGAAGTGAAAGAAGTAACAGCGAACATGCTCAGGGAGGTGTGTAATGATGTGGCGTGCAAACCACCAATCATTCCTTTAGATGGAGAGGTCTTGCAGCATAGGATGGCCAATACATCAAATGAAGCACGGGTGGACGTTAGTGTAAGAGGTTTTTGGACAAGAGGACAGGGAGCGGTCTTTGACATAAGAATATTCAACTCAATGGCCCTTAGCTACAGCGAGCTGTCTCTGGAGGCTGCACACAAGAAGAACGAACAAGAGAATCTCAGGGCATATGGGGAAAGAATCATAAATATCGAGCAAGGCAGCTTCACCCCACTAGTCTTCACCACATCTGGAGGAATGAGACCCAGGGCTCAGTGCTTCTATTCAAGGCTGGCAGAGATCATCGCAGAGAAGAAGCAACAGCCCAGGAGCCAAGTTGTAGCCTGGATGATGTGCCGCCTATCTTCTCGCTGCTCAGATCAGCATTACTATGTCTGAGGGGAACAAGGCTATCTCACCAAAACCAACGGCAGTCGCAGATATGAACTTCGAGGCAACAGTAGCTGAGATTGGCTTCAGGGTGCGACTGGATTAAAGTTGCATGTAATAGAGTAGTAGTATAGTAGAGTAGTAGGAATAGAGTAATATCTGATATTTGCAACAGCGAAAACGTAAAATGTAATGGATGCAATATTATATATACAAATAAAGGTAAAAAAGTAGTAGCAGTAGTAGTAGCAGTAGTGGTAGTACTAGTAATAGCAGTAGCAGTAATAGTAGTAGTAGTAATAGCAGTAGTAGTAATAGTAGTAGTAGTAGTAGTAGTAATAGTAGTAGAAGTAGTAATAGTAGTAGTAGTATTGATGTACTTACTTCAGCAGCATTATCTTGCACACATTCTCCTTGTGCTTTATTAAGTTCCTCACAATCATTAAAAATTGTGTTCAAGTCCTCCATGCAGCCTGTGGGATAATGGAGAGGGTCAGTGGCAACAGTAAAAATATGGAGTTTGTACTAGACCGAGCTTTGCCACGGCATTCATCTAAAGTAATTTTGTGTTTTATTTATCCAGTTGTCTTGTCCTTCCCAGTAATAGAACAAGGATCCTCTAGGTTGTGAGCAGAGCGCGCTAAGCGACTGTCTTCTTAAATTACATTCCATTACAAACCCTTATAATTACGTGTAACCTGACAGTTTCAAAATTTAAGTTTCGTAAGAATTAAACTACCAAACATAATATAACTTTGATCTAGTTTCCAATTCCAATGTGAAGGTGCCTCAAAATATTCCGAGAAATAACTTGTTCATATAATAGCCAGAAAAATGTGCTAGTGTGACACCACCTTAACTGATATGAGGAGCTCAGAACGATAAGGGCGCAAGTGCCGCCGCATGGGGATATCGTAAAAAGGCCTCATGCGGGCCCTGGTATGCTTAAATCCATTATGATGCAGTGGTGCTTGTGGCCTTCTGGTTCTGAAAGCCCTATAGAACCAGAAGCCACAAGAGCAACTACAAGAGAATTGGATTTACGGATTCCAGCGCTTGCACGAGGCCTTTTTCCGACATCCCTCGCGGTGGCACTTGCACCCTTATGACACTGACAATTATGCTGACAATTTATGGGATCATGAGAAACCAGTGTATCTCTTAGCACTATCTCATCCGACCTTTTGTGGGTTATCATATATCAATTCATTTTTAGTGAGGATTTTGCTTGCTGCCCACATTTTCCAGTAATGTACTTTAACTTGTGCCTTTGGCTAACGAAAACGCTTTCACAGGCTGCCTCCAAACTAAAAGGTACTCCCCAGCAAAACCCCTTCAAGGTAAATATGTAAATTTTTCAATACAGCAATGTTTGTTAGAAGGCCGATTCTTGTAAGTTACAGGCTCGCTATCACTCGTCCAGAAATAATCATCACCTAAATGAGGTTATGCATCTTTAGTGTCGCCAAACTAATGAGGTGAAGCATCCTAAAATCTCCAAACTAATGGAGCAAAACAGGGGAGATTTAAAAATACCTTTTTTGGGCCAAATGCCAAGTTTTAACCCGTTCAGTACCAACGATGGCAGAGAGCCGTCAGTAGATAAATCACTCCCCAGTCCCAGCGATGGCTGCCAACCGTCAGTAATATACGATCCTTGTAACTGCCAGTATCAGGCAGTACCTGGTACCACAACAATTGAGCACTGCTCCAAGACCTTGGCAACACTTCTCAGCTTATATCCAAGCCTCCACATCCTTGGAGAGGCAGTATTCCTCCATCTTTTGAGGTGAGAGGCTGTAATATCTTGCCTCTGAAGCCATTTTGGCCACATTGCTTGGGACTGGAGGGTACATTTATGCTAGTACCCTATGGTACAGTAAGGGTTAATATTCATATGCATTCAGCCATAAAATCTACGTATTATATAAATAACCAAATCAAAGGCTTGTTGTTGGATTTGCAATTTCAGGATATGTTCGTTCTCTCAGTGTGTCACTTAGACTGTTAATTTAAATAAACCCTTGCCAAAAAATAATTAATTAATTAAAATTATATAATATTTAATCTAAAATCTACTGAAACCCGTCTGTAAGCTTTTAAATGCGCCCCCTAGACCCACTTTGTAGCCAGGAAGAACCCTCCTCTCCCCTCTTCAGATGTAAATGTGACCACTTTTGTTTTCAGTTGAAACCTATATTGTCCAAGAGCAGAGTTCTCTAGCATTGCAGGCCCTCTATCGCTCGCTGGGAAACTAGTGACACATGAATGGCTAGTAACATCTTAACAAGTACCACCACATTGGAACGGTCCACTTATTAACCCATCTAGTTCCGGTGATGTTCTTTTCAATAGATTCTAGCACCTATTAGATGATTGTATTCAGCTTAGGAAGGATCTCTAACAATGAAAATACTACATACTATCTCAATTAATCCTTTTAGCTACCACAGATCCTTCCTTGTCTGAATGAAATAATCCAAATATAGCTAGAATATCATGAAAAAATACTTCTCCGGTACAGAAGGGGTTAAGGCCAAGTTAATGGGACCCAAGGGAGGGCTTCAGGAGCACCACCCTGGAGTTTACACAGTTAAGGGGAGATGGCATTATTTATCTGCTCATTGTTTTATCTTTTTGTTATTTTTTCACTTTCCTCCCTAGACCTCCATCA
The DNA here is from genome assembly GCA_032716605.1 of Paralithodes platypus. Classification (NCBI taxonomy): domain Eukaryota; kingdom Metazoa; phylum Arthropoda; class Malacostraca; order Decapoda; family Lithodidae; genus Paralithodes; species Paralithodes platypus. The sequence goes on from CM064481.1 coordinate 506,494, forward strand.
ACCTTTAAAAATCACCCCCTAGACCCCCCTTCAAGATAAATGTTTAAAGAAATTTACATTTTCCCGGCAGAGGGCCGGGTCCTCTTGAAATTACAGGCTCGCTATCTCTCACCAGGAAAAAAATCGACACCTAAATAGCACGAAAGGTCTAAAAATGTACATCAAAATTGGGCGAAAGATGTTAAAATCGCCAAACTAATGGGCCGAAGGTCTTAAAATCTCAAAACTAATGGGGCTAAACATAAAGGAGAAAAAGGACCAGAAAAACGGGCCATCTCCCCTTAAGGAACAGTTGGCCACATACTGTACATTGGCATATACTCCATGAATTGTAGGTGAAGTACTATGAATTGTAGGTGAAGTACTATGAATATTGTAGGTGATGTACTATGAATATTGTAGGTGAAGTACTATGAATATTGTAGGTGAAGTACTATGAATATTGTAGGTGAAGTACTATGAATATTGTAGGTGAAGTACTATAAATATTGTAGGTGAAGTACTATGAATATTGTAGGTGAAGTACTATGAATATTGTAGGTGATGTACTATGAAATTAGGTGAAGTACTATGAATATTGTAGGTGAAGTACTATGATATTGTAGGTGAAGTACTATGATATTGTAGGTGAAGTACTATGTATTGTAGGTGAAGTACTATGACATATTGTAGGTGAAGTACTTAAATATTGTAGGTGAAGTACTATGAATATTGTAGGTGAAGTACTAGGAATATTGTAGGTGAAGTACTATAAATAGTGTAGGTGAAGTACTATGAATATGTAGGTGAAGTGCTATGAATATTGTAGGGGAAGTACTAAAGATTGTAGGTGACGTACTATGAATATTGTAGGTGAGTACCTATGAATATTGTAGGTGAAGTACTATGATATTGTAGGTGATGTACTATGAATATTGTAGGTGATGTACTATGAATATTGTAGGTGAAGTACTATGAATATTGTAGGTGAAGTACTATGAATATTGTAGGTGAAGTACTATAAATATTGTAGGTGAAGTACTATGAATATTGTAGGTGAAGTACTATAAATATTGTAGGTGAAGTACTATGAATATTGTAGGTGAAGTAACTATGAATATTGTAGGTGAAGTACTATGAATATTGTAGGTGAAGTAATATGATATTGTAGGTGAAGTACTATGAATATTGTAGGTGAATACTATAAATATTGTAGGTGAAGTACTATGATATGGTGGTGAAGTACTATGAATATTGTTAGGTGAAGTACTAATGAATATTGTAGGTGAAGTACTATGAATATTGTAGGTGAAGTACTATGAATATTGTAGGTGAAGTACTATAAATATGTAGGTGAAGTACTATGAATATTGTAGGTGAAGTACTATGAATATTGTAGGTGAAGTACTATGAATATTGTAGGTGAAGTACTATGAATATTGTAGGTGAAGTACTATGAATATGGTAGGTGACGTACTAAATATTGTAGGTGTAAGTACTATGAATATTGTAGGTGAAGTACTATAATATTGTAGGTGAAGTACTATGAATATTGTAGGTGAAGTGCTATGAATATTGTAGGTGAAGTGCTATGAATAAATTAGATATGTATTTTGTTAGGTAGTAGTTGAATAATATTACCAATTGACCACTTGCGGGGTTCATGCTATAAGGAATTTAGAGCTGTAAACATCGTATTTAGCAGAATAACCAGCTCTAATACGGTTTTAGTACATTATAAATACGTAAAATCAAATTAAACTTACTATTTATCCTTCAGAAACCTACATAATTACTGTATTTGTGTTTAATATCGATGTATACAGGCCGAAATTCCTTATAGACTGAAACTCGCAGTGGTCAATTACCAGTTTTATAGCAAATTATACTTGTAAGTCTATCTATCTATCTATCTGCTCAGGCCCAATCCCCATTTTGGGGGAAGCCGACTCAAGACAGTGCAAGAACAGGGAAAACACAAACACAACATAAAACAACAAATAAACACAGATAAAAAGCACAAACTCACACACATCCTTCACCCAGGAGAAGACCCAGAGACCAGGGTCACCAAGGTCGCTCCAGCACTCCCCCGGCCCCCGACCACCCGGAGAGGTCCCGATCTCGGCAGGCAGACATGCAGCGGAGCCAAAGCCACAAGCCCTCCCACCACACTTCCAGGCGCACCCTTCATATTAATCGTCTCCCCGGGCCAGGAGCCTGATGGACTATTATCTAGTCCAACTTGCGCCCGACCCCTTACTCCAAATGACCACGTGTTCACTCAACTATTCACAAGCATTCTCCATTCACTCCTGTCCACCACCACTTCCCCTGCTTGATCTATAGTAATTCCTCTATCACCCAAAGCCTTTCTTACACAGTCTCTCCATCTCAATGGGGGACCATCTCCCCTTGTACCTGACTCACATATTCTCTTTGTAAGCCTTTCATCTCCCATTCGTTCAACATGACCATACCAGCTCAGCACCCTTCTGTCCACTCTGGCTGACAAATGTTCCTGCTGCCCCACTCTCCTACGTATCCTCTTCATTCCTCAAATCTGTCTCTACGAGTAACTCCACACATACTCCTCAAGCAGCTCATCTCCATCACATCCAGCCATCTTTTCTCCTTTTTCTTCATGAGCCCATGTCTCAGCCCCATACATCACTGTTGGCACAACAATTCCTTGATACAGTGCACTTTTTACTTTCACTCCGTGATTTCTCGTCTTCCACATACTTCCCATTGCTCCGAAAACCTTCCTTCCTTCACACACTCTCTGTTTTACCTCCACTTACATACGTCCACGACTGCTTACCGTTCCTCCTAGATATTTAAAACACTCTACTTGTTACAATATTTCCCCATCCAGCCTCACATCTAGATTCACCCTATGCTCTCCCCTATTACACACCATTACTTTACTTTTATTGACGTTCACCATTCAGTTTCCTCCTTCCACAAACCGCACCAATCTCTATCAGTTCCCGCTGCAGTTTCTCATCAGAATCCGCCACCAATGCTGTGTCATCAGCGAACAGCAACTGATTCAACTCCCAATCTCTACCATTCTTTCCTACTAAACCCAATCCTCTTCCCATAGTTCTCCTTTTCACCTCCCTCACCACACCATCCATAAACATATTAAACAGCCATGGTGACATTACACAACCCTGTCGCAAACCTACCTTTACCTCAAACCATTCACTCAACTCACCATTCCTCTACTATCACACTACTGCTCCCTTCCAGACAAACTACTTAACTGCTTCTAACAAATTTCCTGCCTATTTCATAAATCCTTAAAAACCTGCACATTGCTTCACGGTCCACACGATCATACGCTTTTTCCAAGTCCAGAACAAGCCCAAAAGCTCTCCTTCTGCTTCTATACGTACTTCTCGCATAAATGTCTTACTGCAAACATCTGATCCACGGCACCCTCTTCCCCTCCTACAAAACCGCACTGGTCCTTCTCATATTACAACTTCAATACACTTTATTATCCTCTCTAGTCAACACCCTGCCATACAGCTTTTCCAAACACTGACAAATTAAACTAATACCTCTATAACTTGAACACTCCTGCCAATCGCCACATTCCCCGTGTTACAACACGGAACAATACATGAATCTCTTCCAGTATATTGGACTACCATTGACACAGCCAAGCACACATTGAAAGTTCTCACCAACCAATCTATTATCACATCTCCCACCATTCTTTTGACACTCCACCGCAATAACAATCCAAACCTGCTGTTCACGCTATCATTTGTTTCACGGCTTCTTTCACCTCATTTTCATCAATCCTTTACATTCATTCCCTGCACACCTGGGTGGGCTGGGGATAACATATCTCCATTCACCTCTGCCTTCAATCACGATTCTTCTCTTCATCTGTATTTAACAGAGATTCAAAAGATCTGGAATCGTTTCCTCACTTCAAACTGGTTACACTAGTAAGTCGCCATTTTCATCTGTTCAATGAACTCTTCCCGCTGGGTCCCTCCCTTTCCTTACGTTATTTACCTCCTGTTAAGAAACATCTTTCGTTCTTCAAAATTCACTCAGTCCCATTTCGTCATCTTTTTTCGCTCCCGTTTTGCCACCTTT
>CM064481.1:510694-515694 GCA_032716605.1 Paralithodes platypus
AAACAATCCGCTATCACGTTATCAGAACCGGCAATATGGCGTATGTCCAGATTATACTCCTGAAGCATGAGTGACCACCTGGTCAGCCTCATATTCCGGTTATGAAACTGATTCAAGAATTTCAGAGGGTGATGATCGGTATAAACCACTACGACTGGTCCGAAAGCAGGAACATATACATCGAAGTGCCTGAGCGCCAGCACTATCGCCAGGAGTTCTTTTTCAATTACAGAGTAATTCCTTTGTGCACTATTGAATTTTTTACTGTAAAAACTCACTGGATGTTCGATACCTTCATCATCTGTCTGTATCAAGACAGCCCCAGCCCTTACGCCACTGGCATCAGTCGCCAGCTGAAAAGGTCTGCTGAAGTCCGGGGCCCTGAGTATGGGGTGGTTACATAACAGGTGTTTCACCAAGGAAAACGCCTCTGCACACTCAGGAACCCACCGGAACTTCTTGTCCTTAGATAATAAGTCAGTTAAAGGTGCAAGTACAGTCGAATAGCCTTTGATGAAGCGACGATAATAGCCTATCATACCTAGAAACCGCATGATTTGTTCCTTAGTCGTAGGCTGGGGAAACTGATTGATGGCTTTGATCTTTGTCTGTGGAGGGCACACCTGACCCATCCCCACCTCGAACCCCAGGTACAAAACTGTGGCTTTGACAAAATCGCACTTACCCAGGTTTACCACCAAACCTGCTTCATTCAGTTTATTAAAAGCTGTCCGATGTGAGCACAGTGACTGTTAAAATCATCGTCGTATATTATGACATCATCTAGGTACACCGTACAGTAGGGAATGTCGGCTACAATGTCGTTCATTAATTTCTGAAACGTTGCAGGGGCATTTTTCAGCCCGTATGGCATAACATGGCAACGATATGTGGCACCGTCCACCACAAACCCACACACCTCTCGCGCTCGCTCAGACATGGGCACTTGCCAATAACCCCTAACCCGTTGAGCCCCGGCTAGTTATAATATTTTGTTCACCCCAGTCCCAAGCCATTTTCACTTCTTATTTTTGTTTACTAAAATGGAAGACAAGGATGAGAAATGAAAAAAAAAACAAAAAAAAAAATCACCTCGGATATTTTTTTTGGGGGGTTGGGGGTTGGGGGGGGGGCCTCAAAAAAATGTGTTGAGCCAAAATGGAAGAGAATGGTGAGAAATGAAGAAAACAATAAAAACAAACTCACCTTGGTCATTTGGGGGGCGGGGGGGGGGGGGGGGCGAAAGTTCGTCTCCCCCGCATGACCACCCGCCCGGGAGCACTAGGGTGAAAACTGAGTATGGCACTGTACGGCATACATACTAAGGAGTGTCTCACATAAATCTCAAGCCTCTAGCTCCCATACGACCGGAGTAATGAAGGTTCAAAGTGGCGGTGAACTAAGGGTGTAAAGTATCCCCACTAAGCCCACCACCACCAGCCGCGCGGCTGTCTTGGCCCGCTCACACCTACCGGCCCGGCTCCCACACACACTACGGTACCTCCCCTCCTATTCTCCCGCCATTTCCTACCTTACGAGCCACGTAACTGATTTTAATATGTCGGACGCACGTGATGCGTCGCTGGGAGTTGGTGATCAAACACTGCCGACGCATCACGTGCGACGTTGGGTCTCACTGGGTTAACAAGGTCTATCTTAGTGAGGAACTTGGCTTTTCCTATCTTATCCACACTGTCGTCCACGCGAGGGAGAGGGTAGGCATTTGTGGGGGTTAAACCATTCAAACCTGCGGAAATCTATACAAAACCGCACCTTGCCATCTGGTTTGGGCTGCAGTGTGACTGGGGAAGTCCACCTTACTGCACCCTCAGAAATCAGCCCACGTTTCAGCATATAATCCAGCTCTTCCCTAAGTGCTGGTAATTTAATAGGGGGAACACGGTATGGCACTGATTTAAAGGGCGGGTGGTCCCCAACATCGACATCGTGCACCGCTTGAGTAGTGAGGCCAGGATGCTCTGCGAAAACAGCTGGGTTTGAATCAAACAAGTGCTGCACAGCAACACGCTGTTGCTCAGGCAGGTGCAATATCAACTCGTGAGCCACTTGTCTAGAATTCCCCGCCCACTGATCCACGGAAACATGACAATCCCAATTATCCTCCCCCGCAGCTTGACTGTCCCTTCCTCCTTCTCCACCACGATCGTTGCAGATCAACACCGGGACAGTGAGAGGCTCGGAGGGGCGCCTCACATACTCTTTCATCAGATTTACATGGCAAAGTTGGTTCTTTTTCTTACGATCAGGATTAGCTACTAAATAGTCTAGATCAGAAACCTTCCTTACAACCTGATACGGACCAGAACACTTGGCAGACAAGGGGTGTCCCACCAGAGGCAGTAGTATCAGTGCTTCCTGATCTACTTCAAACTCCCTCAGCTTCACCTTCTGGTCGTATCTGTCCTTCATCTGAGCTTGTGAACTCTTAAGGTTCCGACCTGCTACCTCCAGGCTCTTTAGCATTCTCTCACGGCTTTCAACAACATACTTTAGAAGCGAGCATGGCTTTGTGACTCCCTCCCAGATCTCCTTGACTATGTGGAGGGGCCCCCTGACCCTGTGTCCAAAAACCAACTCGTTCGGGCTAAATCCCAAGCTCTCCCCAGGTACTTCTCTTGCAGCAAATAAAACGTATGGGAGACCTAGATCCCAGTCCTTTCCATTTTCCATGCAATAACACCGCAACATACTCTTGAGAGTCGAGTGCCACCTTTCCAAAACTCCCTGACTCTCGGGATGGTAGGCAGATGACACCACAGACACTATCCCATGTTGCTGCATGGTCTGCTTAAACAGAGCAGAAGTAAAATTGGATCCCTGATCAGACTGGATCTCCTTAGGGTAGCCATAACGAGAGAAATAGACAAGTAGGTTTTTGACAACAGTCTTAGCCATCCCGTTGCGCATGGGGTAAGCATCTGGATACCGTGTTGCTGCATCCATTACAGTTAGTAAAAATTTATTGCCGGCACTAGTGGGGGGCAATGGGCCAACCATATTGATAAATACCTTGCTGAAGGGCGGCCCAATGACAGGGATGGGTTGTAACGGGGCTCTCGGGATGACCTGATTGGGTTTCCCAACAACTTGACAAGTGTGACACTGTGACCCTCATGACACGACACTCGCCTTTAACCCAGGCCACCAGAAAAGCTTGCTCAGAGCTGCCTCCGTATTACGTGCCCCCAGGTGCCCTGCCAAAGGCACATCATGAGCTAATCTCTATAAGCTCTCACGGCACACCCTCGGTACTACTAACTGGTCCACTAATCCTGACCCGCCATCCCACTTTTTCTTGGGATCCTGATGTCTCCGATACAAGATCCCCTCGGACAAGAAAAAATCACCAGGCTGCGCATCCCCATCGCTCTCCAGTTCGACAGCACCATTACCACACGCCCTGACTTCAGGATCTTCCAGCTGCAAGGAACATATATCAGCAGGTGCGAGATTATCCAAGTTCATCTTAAATAATTTATTTCCACCTCCAATGTCCCGCTGAGCCATCCTTTCCTCACGCTGCGCATAACGATGCTGTCGCAGAGTCTCTTCCTGCCCTGCACCTGCACTAGTGCTGACAGGCCCCGGGGCCTCTCCAGACTCTAACATAGGTGCCAATAATGATTCACCAAGAAACACTGCCGGCTCAAAACTCTCCAATTGACCAACACTTCCCGTTTTCTTGTGACCTTTCCTCCGCGGTATGATAGACTGAGGTGGTGGCTGCAAGGCTCCGGATGTCTGAGAACGCGTCACAACACACGTCATGGTTTGTACGCTACACTTCTCAACCAACTCCTGTTCCTCCCTACTAACGTCGGCCGCCTTCTCGGCAACGAGCAAGGGTGAAACCTTAGAAGCATGCACCGCAAAGTCGTTGCCGAGGAGGATGTCGACGCCCCCAACAGGCAAGTTCTCTACAATTCCAACATCCAGCTTCTTCGCCACACCACCCACCTCCAGCTCCATCCGCACCAGCGGGTAGGACTTCGTAGCATTGATCCCCTGAACTACCACCACCCGAGCAGCGTTAATCGGTCTACCAGTAAAGTTCTTTAACAAGGTCTGAGAAGCCCCGTATCACGCAATAGCTTAACTCCTCGCCTTTCGCCAGCCCACCTCACAAAACCATGCTCTCCAAAGACGTCGCGGACAGGGTTCGAGCCTTCCGAACTCTTGAACACAGGCTGTGTCCCACCCTCTGACGAACTACCCTTGGCAAACTCAGAAGATATAGGCGACACCCCTATGCTGCGGGCCAATGACACAACCTTGTTTGGTGGCTTGTTCGGACAAGCATTTGCAAAGTGACCCTCCTTGTGACATGCAAAGCACTCTTTACTCTTTGGTTTCCCTTGGGAGTGGGAGGTACCATTAGACTTCTTATACGGGACGGTATTTGGTTTATGTTCAGTTTTATTGTCAGTGCTAGATGGTTTTGTGTATTTATGTGTATCAAAATTCTTGGGAGGGGGAGGGGTACGATCCTTTGCACCTGACTCACTCCTAGCTGCTGCTCCGCACCCTCGAATTAAAGACAGTCGGAGGTCAGCCATTTCTGCTGCCTCCTGGAGAGTTCTAGGATTTTTTTCCTTTATATTTAATGTTAAGTCCCCGCCTGTGCACTTAAAGAACTGCTCCAAGAGAACCAGCTCACTCAACTCCTCAAAAGTAGCTGCCCTCTTAGAACGCAGCCAATGTCGTAGTGCATCAGACAAGTCCCGGGCGTGTTCTAAGAAGGTACTATCCTTGCCCTTAGTAACACCCCGAAACTTCAAGCGGTAAGTTTCTGGTTGTAACTCATAGGCCCGTAGCACAGCCTTCTTTAGCTCATCATAAACTACACAGGACTCTAAAGGTAGTGCATCATACGCTTTTAGCCCCTTTCCTAGGAGTCTTGATGTAACTAATCCTGCCCACTTTTCCTGAGGCCACTGGTGTTCCTGACACTTCTTCTCAAATCGCATAAAAAACTCAGC
>CM064481.1:520694-607832 GCA_032716605.1 Paralithodes platypus
ATTTTTTACTCATGTAAAACCCATTTTCGGGGGCTCTGTAGGACCATTTTTTAAGCTTTTTGAGCAGTTTTTTGTGGTTTTTCCTTCATTCCTAACCCATTCGCTATTGTTTCTGGAATAAAACCATTTTTTAAAAACCGGCCGGGTTCTGGTGCGCAAACATTACAAAACTAGCCGGGGCTCCACGGGTTAACTGCATTGCATATTAGTAGTACATGTATTTATCCTTTATTATTGAAGTTGACATTCACCGTGGTTTGGAGGTATGCTCAAGGGTAGCATATCACAACCTACTGGAATGCTAACTATTGTGTTTCATGTCTTAGGTTAGTGTTTCAGACTTCCCCCATGTTTCTGCTTTATATTATTCCTAATTCCTAAGCGATTGGGCATACTATGAAGTGTCTGGGAGTCTGGCAGTGTTCTGGTTTATCATTTAGGTGCAGTTTATAATAACCTTAAAGTTCTCTAGCAATATACTACACGCACTATGTACTAGACTCGGGGACAATATATATGTTTGTGTCTCCTTGTATTTCTGCTTTAATAGAGCAAAGAGGAAGATAACCATTTTTCCTAGAGAACCTGAGTGTCTTGGTGTTGAGTCAGATATTAAGAGCGTGTCTGTTGCGGGGTTGGTTTAGTGCGGTGGGCAGTGTTGGGTGCAGGTCTACAGAATTGGTGTCTTTTTGCTACGGCGTTGTCTTTTTGCCAGTGCGGTGGGCTAGGCTATTTGAGCATCTGTTTTCCCCCAGCCTCCCCTCGTAACAATATATATATATATATATATATATATATATATATATATATATAGCCTATATATATATATATATAAGCACACAAACACATTTTTTTTTTACCATTCACTTTATTTTATTTATTTTATTTTGTGTGTGCGTGTACACATTTTGTTTTCAGGAAATATATTTAAACATATTCATTATTTTATTTGCGTGTACAAAAGAATTATTCCTGAAATTTATTATATGAAGATAACCTGGATTTTTTTTTTTTTTTCAGTGTCAACCCAGGAGTCATTTCCCTGACTGTGCAATTTCTTCAATTTAGCAAAGCTGTGTGCAATTTAGAACATCAAATTGACAACCTTCATGACTAACAGGTGTTCTATGAACATTATACAACTATTGGCAAGGAATTTTGTATAAATGTGTTTTATATTGTGGCAAAGATATATAACTGTATAAACGTTATCGTATATTTACATAACAATAACAATGCATGGAAACAATTGCGCATAGCTCGCGAACCAATTATGGTATATTATTTTGGTTTTCACCATTAGAAAGAGCATAAATTTCCGATTTCGGTGACATATATAGTTATATACGTATCCGAGCAAATAGCTCAACGCCGAGGTGGGGAATAGCTCGGAGCCCCGCTAGTGTCCGCGGAACGGAGACTGGTGAAGCGTAAATATTCGCATTTCGGCTCTTTATTTCAAATATTCATAGAGCAAAAAGTGTTTGTCGTAGGAACTTCTAGTTTTTTTTTATTCTCTTCAGCATTATCTACCGTATTCATACAGGACTAAATTGAAAACCATAGACCTCGTAACAAAGAAATAATTCGAACATTTTATAAACCATATCATGCAAAATCATACTTTTTATGTTTTCAGTCACTGCTTGAGAACTATTGAAGATAGCCAATTTCTATTTTCAGATTTGGAGAGAGCAGAACAAATACTATTATTTGAGTATATAAATATATTTGGTCATCACTCACAATTTTGAGATAAGACGGTGTGAACACAATTGCGCGGGAAATAATTTTATTCCGGATTCGTTTACACTTTCATATTTCGATTTATTTACAATTTTTTTGTATTATGTAGTATAGTCATTCCTCTTTCCATTGTCATATGATGCATCACAATAAACAGCATTCTGGTTGATGGGAATACAGAAATACACAAGCCTTCGAAAACGCTTTGGGGCGACATATTTCTCCCAAAACCAATTGTGTCTGTCCATGGCTATCTTTCTAACTTACTGGGGAATGAGAGTGTAAATCATCCATCTCAAACCCCAATGTACTTGAATAAACTAATGAAAGCATATGGTCCTCCCGGGATTCGAACTCGGGACACCACACCCAGAACATAAGCATCTAAACCATTACACCACCAACACAGTTAAAGATTGAGTACACGATCACGAGTAATATCCATTTTCGAATTTTGGATATCAATTTTATCATGTACTCAGGCCCAACTGCATTATGGAAAGCCTGATGTTTTAGTGAGAGGAAAGAACATTGAATGGGGCCAAGATCACTAAGGATCGGCCTCCTTTATAGCCACACACCCATAGAGGAGGTGTGGCAGAGTGGTCTTGCCACTGGACTGGTAATCCAATGGACCCGGGTTCGAATCCCAATAAGTCAATGGGAAGATATTATTGGGATGGAATTTGTGCTGTACCTAGTTTCAGTGCATTACCACAGCACACCGAAATGCCAAAAAAATACCCTCATTGTTCCCTGATTAAATAGCATTGTATGAATATTCCCATATTCAAAATATGTTATAGGGGGCAATGCCTAGTGAGTTAATTGCTCAATAGGTGGCGTTCTGAGAGTGAGGGTCCGAGTTTGGGGGATGAGACTGTGAAGCGCAGAGGCGGAGCAGCTTCGGAGATGGAGTTGCTTCGAGCCGGGGTGCTTCGTATGTCTCACTACCTAGACTGAAACAAGACCTCACGGACCTCACCGTTTTCAGCGGTGTAGTGTAAAGGCTCTCAACCTATGCCCGAGATGGAGTAGTTGGAATATAGAAAAAAAAAAAATACAGTGGTACACATAAAATCAACCCCAGTGACACTATCTTCCCACGCTACTGACCAAGTAAATTGTGATTTATTTTCTTGTATTTTATGTGCCATTCCATGCTTAAATTTGTTCGAAAAGTGCTAACGTGAATTGTTGCAATCTATGTGCGAAGATTCCTAAGTGCCCTTTTTAGGATACTATTATATCTGTGATAAACTCTATCTTAAGAGAGACATTCAGTGATTACTTTATATATATATTGTGTATGTAACTTTATTGCTATTTAAAAGGAGCAGTAACCCCCAGTCTAAATATTGCAATTCATCTTAGCTCTGGGGTGTAATTATTTCCTTGTCCATGAATTTCTGTATGGTATTTGTATTATTTCATGTGTGAACCATTAGCCAAGTAAGCCATTCTATGTTGTATGTTTACCTGAATATTGAGATGGGGGATAAAAGCACAATAGGAGATGGAAGCACCAGAACCAAAACAACTCCTGTCACCACGCCGCCAAGACAAAAGGACATAATAGACTCCTCACCACGTCAGGCCTGGGTCGCCAACATCACCTCTCCACTTCTCGCGGCACCAGGAAAGGACATAACCGTGAAGTTAACCACCACCACCACCAGAGAAACCAGAGAATTCCACTACCAACATCAAGGAATGGAATCCTTCCATAAGACCCAAACCACCATGCGCCCATCTTGCCCGGAGACGCACCACCCCTATTGCGCGAATTCCGAGAAGGGCTACCGCCGTCGACACAAACCCTCTTCTGAGCACAACCGCCCTTCTAGACCAGAGATGCGCAGCCGGAAGGAACGACGGAACTGGGAAGACCTCTCCAACTAAATCCATAAGCAGTACAGTTGGAACGATACTCTAGATCACACAGGTAGACTAGATATCTGGAAGACTTGGGATAATATCCGAGAAAGTGCATTGAGGGAGTAAGACACTGGTGGAACTACTCGACACCTTTCTCAAAGATAGCAAGGATTTTCTGTATCCTTGTTGGGCCACACTGGTGCAACCCAACATAGAGCACTTTGCCTTGATATAGGAATTATTATAATCTGAGTATGCAGCACTGGACATGTGCTTTGGTTTTAGTAAACCTACCCACTCAGTAAGACTTGATTGGAAGAGCGTAAGACACTGGTGAAACGGCTTCCCCCTAAGTCAGGACTTTAGTAGTGGAGGGTGTAAGACACTGGTGTAATGACTCCCTAGCTCCCTAGTTGGTCCTTACGATATGAGAGCGTAAGACACTATTGTAACAGCTCGTAAAAGTAACTATCCCAAAATTCCAACATGTAAGTTCCTCCAGAGACTCCCATAGAAGACTAGGTCTGGATTGTAAGAGAGAGCGTAAGACACTGGTGAAATGGCTCCTTACTTTAATCCCATGATACGAGAGCGTAAAACACTAGTGTAATGGCTCGCTTTCATGTAAGACCCTAACATCTACAGTCTTCAGAAGATCTACAAGGAAGTCTTCCATACCTTCTGTCACCGTCACACGACAGGACCACCCCCACGGACCAGGACGTCATAGGGAATACCAGGGAGCAACGTCTCCAGAGATTGTCGGAACCTGCCTATATCTTCCTCTTGAGACACCTAGAGGATCCTCGATCGTGCTGCCATTTATAACCTATCCCTGTCTTATGTAACATTGCACCTCTACTCATATGATTTGTGTGCTTGAGAATAATCTAGGTTTGTACTCTGTGTTATATTATACTCTATTACCTTTGTGCTTGTGTTCTTGTGTATTCTCATATTCTCCAGTCAAGTAAGAACCTACTTATAAAGTCAATACAAACCCAATAAGAACCTGGTATAACAAATATAATAACTATAAATGTACTTGTGTTACCTTACACCTCTGCATGTTTGTGTGTGTGTCTTTGTGTGAATTTATTCTCTGCACAGGGAGGCTGAACCTTACACTAAACCTGTATAAGAGATTTTGTTTCTGGCATTATAATATCTTAATATCAATGGAAATACTAGGACTCGATGACAAAAAAGCAGCTCTCTATGTGCGTGCTTGCGCTCGTGCGCGCGAATTTCATCGCACTATATGAACAATTATTCTAGACATTGAAAATTGTTCAAATTTCCCGCAATTTTTTTCTGGCGTATCCTACAAGCATCCCCTACAACTGAGCGTTTTCGCTTTCCCATATTGAATAATAAAAGGTGCTGACAAAAATATATAATATATATAAATTTTTTGGTAGCGCAAAATTCATAATGAAAAATGTTGAATCTTGGGAAATATCGGAGATGCGGCAATTATCTAAACGCTGTACCGTTGCTATATAGTCCTATATATAGTGTGTAGAAGGGGAACGAAGCAGAGCAATATACAAAAATGTAGTGGCACTTATGTATGATCTCTGGAAATCGCAGAAAGTTATAATTCATTATTTCACATGAAATATGCTTGGGAAAATAGGTTAATTTCTCCAACCAGAGACGTTTTCTATTAGTAAGCTGTTAGAGAGAACTTAGTTGTATGCGATACTAATGTATAAATCTTGTATCCTACCAAGACACAGACTATTTCCCAAGATTGTGTATATAAATCCATGATATTGGGGGCCGGGGGGCTAGGGATGTCATATGGGTGTTTATGCCCTCATATGATAGTCTCTATTGTTTACAGAAGCCTTTTAAACAAACAACACAAAAACAAAAATTGGGCTGAGGGGGTTAAATTTGGTTGGTTGTGGGGGGCGGGTGAATGGGGAGTTCGGGGAGGGGGGGGGGGGGTTATGGATGCGATATGTTTTTTTTTGCCCTCCCATGCTATTCTCCTATGTTGAAAGAAGCATTATAGAAAAAGAAACAAAAAATGTGAAATTCAGGGTGAATTGGGGGTGTAAGGTTCAGCCTCCCCTGTTAGGATCCACCTTCACTCAGTAAACCCAGCAAAAACCTGGTGGCAGTCGGTGGTTCTTAACACTATCTGGTGCAAAGTCTTGAGGGTTATTATGGTATTTTGTTTAATTATTATTGAGGGTTTCATTTGTTTAAGCCATTTTTTAACAATGTGTTTTTAGATTACCCCTAAAGACTTAGAAACGCGCCTCACCAGACCCCCTTCAAACTAAAACAAAATGTCCCCCAGGTCCCCTTCAAGATAAATATGTAAATTTTTCCTTAGAAAAATGTCCCGGCCAAAGGCCGGTTTCTCCCCAATTGCAGGCTCGCTATCGCTCGCCCAGGAATAATCGCCAAACTAATGAGGTGAAACGTCTTAAAATATCCAAGCTAATGGAGTAAAACAGGGAGGATCGAAATTGGCCTGCCCTGCACCTAATAGGGTTAATTCGGAGGGAAGAATTCATATGAGATACATTGCGAAAAGTAGAGGATAAACAACCAGCAGACATGGCTGCTTGATCACACATCCCCATTCCGGGGCATAGCGCCGAAATCTATGATATTCAAACCTATCTGGATAAATAGTAAGTTCCGTACTAGACTTCGCATACAGTATAGTACCGACTGGGAAAAGATTACGGTCCTATTGACAGACCTTGGTAAAGCCGTGACTCGAGTGGCCATAAAAGCCCTCCCAGGTCTGACCTGTAATGCATTCAGACAATTAGTGATCAATGCGGTGCAACCTCCCCTCGGCACCATTGTAACGTTGTCCAATCTAGACAAAGTCAAATTCGTGGGGAACTTCGACGAGACCCTGGCGTCCATCAACCAGCAATTCAAGGCAGCTTATCCACTCACTACCGAGGCCTAATGAAATGAACAAATGTTAAATTTCTTGCTAAGACTGCTCTCTAGTAACATCTAGGAGCACTTTGCTATCTATAACCCCCATGGGTTTCGAGCAGGATATCATAACCATCCGTAAACTCCTAGCCACCAAGACCAAGCAGATGCAATTGGATGTCAATGACACCGATACTGGTCTGTTGAGAGATAAACTTGCAGATGCCACTAAGTTTGATTAATGTGAAGGAACCGCAAATGGGTTGAACAGCTCAGGATGGATCTCCACTGGGTGAACGGTCTGAGCCATGGCAGATGTCACTAAACTTGGAGAAGTGCAAGGTGTTGCATATCTGCCAAGCAAACCCCAAGTCAGGTTATTTACTTTTGGGAGAGCCTCTAGAAGTGATTGATTAGAAAAGGATTTGGATATTCTGATGAACAACGACCTAAAGTTTTCCAAGCAGTGTATTAAAGTAGAGAAGAAAGCTCAGAAATAATTGGGCTATATTAAGAGGCATTTCAAGTATAGAAAATAAGGAAATAGTCCTCACACTCTACAATGCTTTGATAAAGCCTCTCTTGGAGTATGCTGTTCAATTCTAGTCTGCAGCACTCAGGAAAGATATATGAGCGACTGGAAAGAGCATAAGCTAGGGCTACAAAGCTTATTCTATCGATATGAAGACTGAGCTAGTAGGATGTTTAGCCTCTATATTGATACAACACGCAACCATGGCTGGAAGTTAAAAATTGAAAAAGTATAGCACTCGTATTTGTAGAATCTTTGTGCTAATATAATATCTGTTCTACCTGGAACAAACGTCCCTCCGAAATTGCAAACAGTTCTTCATTAGAGCAGTTCAAGTAATTAGTAAATAGTATTTTGCACACTCTGTTATGAGTGTGATACACTACACAATCTCTCTCTTTCGACTTCAAGTATCTCCCCGGAATGGACCGCAAGGTCTTTGAGATACTAACTAGTCCTTGTACTCTCTCTATCTCTCTTAAACATATAGTTTACAATATTACTATACTGCTGGTGAAGACATTTACAGTATACTGTAAGCTGAAGATTGTACAAGGGTTACGGGAACTAAAGTGATACTCAAGAAAGCTGTCCACACATTTTATTCCATAAAATAATATTGACATCTGAATGTAAACAAAAAATATACATATACTGTATGTTATCAATAATTGCCTTAAAATACATGGTTACTAAATAAGAAAGAAAAGAAAAAAAACATTCAATTGAAAGGCATTTTGTTATCTATTTCCTGAAATACTAATTTATATATTTTCATTCAGTTAGATATTCTGTGCAATTTTGTCCCTGGATAGTGCATTAAAAATTGCCACATTCCAATTTCACCTAACGCCATCTGGATCCCGCGGCGGTACTAAGTAAAAAGGTACAAACAAAGACATTTTGGAGATTACGGTCGAGAGGGTATTTTATCACTGCTTGTTTATCAACTCACACTGCAGGTACATTTAATTGGGAATTGTGAGAACTCCCTCATCTTTTGTAACTCATTCTATGACTATTCTCACAATAAATACAAGATCAAAGTAAATTAATAATAATGATTTTCTACATTTACACAGATGTTTGAAACCTCTACATTTTGTTACATACAATTGCTGCAACGACAACAGCTATGCATTGACAAAAATAATTTTTCTTAACAGAGCAGAATCAATCGAAAGTTTGTCAGTGTGATCGTGGTCATACAGCGATCTATGGATATGTTTGTACTTCTGCACATCAATTTTAAATATAGTTAACCCATAATTATATCTATATTCGTGAAATACACTGTATTGACGAGTGTTCTATCACTTGAGCACAAATTCAGCTCATTTTGTCTCCTAGTTATGAATATTCTTAATATATTTTTAGTAATTGCAATAATAGTTTCGTACTATACAATGAAATTATTCTTGGAAATTCATATGCTTATGGATATTTTTAATACGAAATAATAAGAATGCCGACATCAGCCTGGTCGTATTCTTCCTTTGTCTTTGGTCTGTTGTTGGAATAAAGCTATTTTTTTGCAAACGTGAATAAATTTCAATTTTCTTGAAGACATTTTGGGACTATCGACATAAAAATGAGAGACAACAATTTTTATTGCTGGGATGGACTAAATAAAGGGAAAGGCATGTGTGTGTGTGTGTGTGTGTGTGTGTGTGTGTGTGTGTGTGTGTGTGTGTGTGTGTGGTGTCCAAGAGAGAGAGATGCTATGTCATCAAAATATCCTGTGACTGTAGAATGTAGAGTCCTTAGGGAGTAGGTCGGTGGTTGAGGTGAGCATGGTGACGTCTTTCATCTCTATGGCTTTGAGTAAACGAATTCATTCAAATTACAAATGACCTTTGGGAGTCAGATAATTTCGTAATTTGAGATGATTCGTCTAAATTTAGCCAAGTTTAAGATATTAACCATCAATACAGGCTTGAATCTGTAAAAAGAATAAGAAAATATTAGATATGAACTGCCGCTTCAACAATTACTCAATAATTATGAAATATCTGGAAACTCATTCAAATTAAACCCCATGGAACACGGATGGCCACCCGGGTGGGCAAATAGAGTCTTCACCTCGCCGGATGGCCGCTTGAGCTATTGGAGCTATTACAGGGCTATAAAACTACTGAAGTCACTGTCAACTGATTTCATGCATTGATTCACTCTACAGAAAATCATGGATTGAGTGCTTTTGTCCCTGTCTCAAGCACAAGTTAGCTGACCGACTGAGTCTGTGCATGTGTTGGTGTGTGTTTTGTGGACCGCCTGCCGTGACAACTAAACTTTCTCTAGCGCAGTTTTAAGACTGGTTACAACGGTGATATCAATCAATATTCGATATAATCAATAATAATACATAATCCATAATCAATAATTGAACGAGAATATACAAGCTGAAGCCGTCGACACCTCACCGCCGATTGAGCAGTTGAACAAGTCTAGTCATGCCACCATGAACCCCACTTTATATTTTCATTCCAAACAATAACTATGTGTACATTATTCTAGTCTTCACCTATCGCAAGACAACAGGGAGTGCTGTCTCCTGATATAGATATATCTATAACCTAGGTTAGGCCATTTATTTGTGGAGATACGAGTATCCGAAAGTGACATAAATATTGTGAGACTCGCGATAATACCCGATAAGCAAAATAACTTACCCTAGTATTTTCACCATCAATACTGAACTACTTGATGTAGAGAGTTCTAGTTTCACCTATCGCAAGATAACAGTGAGTGCTGTCTCCTGTTATATATAACTTAGGTTAGTCCATTTCATAGCGGAGATATGAATACGCGAAAATCACGAAAAAATGCAATTCAGCCGGATACAGGTGGTGAGAGTATGTAACCCACGGGACCCCAGCGACGCAGCGTTTGTCACCTATGTATGTAACGCTAAACCCCAGCGCCGTAAACGTTGCGTTCGCTACTTCGACCTCATTTCCTCAGCTCCTATGGCAGGAAATGGCTTGAAAATGGTATGGGATATTCCTTACGGTGTTGCCAAACAGTGGCGGTACCCGGCAACCGCCTAGGCAAGCCGCACGTATGGCGGTGGGCGAATTAGTGGCGCCAGTTTACCCACTTACTTCACTGTGATTTTCGACCTTATTTACTCCTGTCATATGGTAGCTAGAGGCTTGAGATTTGTGTGAGATACTCTTTAGGATGTTGGCATTACTTGGCCATACTCGGCAACCCCCTTAGTCCTGCCGGGTGCGTGGTGATGTGCGGGAGGAAGGGAAAAACACTGTACCCGCTTATCTCACCACGACTTTCGACCTTATTTACTCTTGCCCAATGGTAGCTATAGGCTTGAGATTGGTATGGGATATTTCTTAGGATGTAGGCAATACTTGGCAACCCCCAAGTCTAGGTCTGTTGGGACATGGGACGCGCATGACAAAGGACAGTCAGCTTACCCGTAGATCTCGTGAGTGCAGCACCATGTCGGATTTACCTCGCCGTTACCCACGCAAGGGAATATCCCTAGATGATGCCATGGCCATACTTGATGAAAGTGATGTGCCTGATAGTGACACTGGATCGTCAGATAACGATTCAGAGGAAGAGTATTGTCCCAGTTTGGCCGAGATACAGGATATGCATGAGGAGAAACCCTTTGTCCCCATCTCTCGTCGCCTTGCTATGTTAGAACAAAGGGAGGAGAGTGGGTATCGCTCCCCTATTGCTCCCCATGACATAGTGGACTTCCAAGCAAGTGGGGAAGAGGACGAGGAGGAAGATGACCCAGACCCCATGGCCTTCCTCAATATTCCGCTTGGTCATCGTAGGGGTGAGCAGAGAAGAGCTGAGGATGAAAGGGGTCAAGGTCCGACACCACACGTGCCTCGCCGTGGTCCTCACCCACGTCTGCCTTCACCATCCACCCCGCATTGTCTCTCCACTAAAAGTGCCAACCCCTATCACCTTCTATGGGTTGCACATGGGTGCAGCTATCTTAGCAGCGCAGGCTGCGCAGCCATCGACTTATTCAGAGGAAGAAACATATGAGGAAGTGCCTGTCCTCGAACGTGCTCAACAAAGAAAGCTCGCACGTCGTTTGTTCCCCACCATGGCTGCCCGGGATGATTCAGCGCATTCTCCGCCTCGCCACTCAACACCACCACCACCACCACACTCTCCACCCCCACCATCACCCCCCGGCCCACTACCATACTCACCTGTACCTTCTCCTCAGCCTGGGACCTCCCACGGACACGACACTCAGACGACGTTGCAGCTGCAGTCAACAAAGTTTCAAAGTTAGCCCCCTCATGCACAATGTACGTCATTCATGTCGGATCTAATGACGTGCAGCGGACCCGATCGGAAGACCTCATGCTGAAGTACCGGAAGATGATTCAGAAGTATAAGGAAAAGTCAGGCAGAGTCATCACAGGGATCGTCCCCAGGATCGGTCTGGAGGGCCGATTCTTCAATATAGCCACTAGCATAAATCGTCGTCTGGCTAACCTCTGCAGGGAAGAAAACGTTGGATTCATCAATACCTGGAATGACTTCTACCGTGAAGATCATCTGTTTGTAGCGGATGGAGTCCGTCTGAACCAGATGGGAGCAGCAAGATTTGGCCGCCTGCTTCACGACGCAGTAAAGGATTTTCGGAGAAAAAGCAGAACCAACCAAGGACCACCAGGGACGAGGTTCGAGGCCCGAGGACCACCAGGGACAAGGATCGAGGACCGTGGACGACCAGGGGCGACGTTCGAGGACAGCGAGAACGGAGGACCACCAGAGACAATGATCGAGGACCGAGGACCACTAGGAATAATGATCGAGGACACCGAGGACCGAGGACAACCAGAGACGAGGATCGAGGACTGAGGACAGACAGGTACATATATGTAAATCCGAGCAGAAACAATAATTTGAATAAAGAGCATTCCGTGAATTGCAAATCCAAAACTTTGAATGTTTTCTATGCAAACGCTCGTAGCATACGCATTAAATTTTCAGATTTAGAGGAACTAGTATTTACCGAAAATTACGATGTTATTGGCATAATAGAATCTTGGCTCAATACAGAAGACAGAGACTTTTTAGCAGAGTATTCACTTCCCGGTTATGTAATGTTTGAGAAAAGACGAATTAATAGAAATGGAGGTGGAGTTTTATTTTTTATCAAAGAAAGTCTTAACCCGACCCTCTTGTCAAAACCTCAAATTGTGAACGTCGACACATCTGTTGTGCTAATAAAGAATAATAAAGGTACAAAAATACTACTTGCACTAATATACAGACCTCCAGCTCAATCAGTGCAAACCGACCGAGAAATTTATGAGCAAATTGCAGACTTAAGTAATTCGCAAGATACCATAATTTTTGGCGACTTCAATTTACCTGTGACCAAGTGGGGAGATAGTATTACTTCACAATCTGGACAAGACCTGCATACAAACTTGCAAGAGAGTTCGCTATATTAATTTGTTAGATCTCCAACCAGTGGAAATAATGTTCTTGAATTTGTACTTTCAACAATAGAAGAATTGATAGAGAATTTGAATGTCGGTGATGAATTCAGTAACAGCGACCACCGTACGATAACTTTCAGTTTAAAGTTTACTAGTAACGAACCAAATAGCAGCATCGAGAAAGTCCCTAATTTCAATAAAGCAAACTTTCCTAAATTTAGAGCAATGTTTAAAGAAACTGACTGGAGCTTTCTAATTAACAATAACGACATAAAAACATCTTGGGAAGTATTCGAAACCACTTACCTAAAAGCAGTGCAAGACTGCATACCATCAAAAATACAGCGTACAGGCCATAATAATTAGCCCAAATGGTGGAATAAAGATATTTCAAACTGTCTGCTTGCTAAAAAGTTTGCTAATGATAAATTAAAATCCTCACAAAATGACGAAGAACAGGTGAAATTTGTAGAGCTACGACGTAAAGCCAAAAAGTGAATTAAGCAAAGTAAAAAGACCCTGGAGTTACATGTTGTGAATCAAAGTAAAACAAACCCGAAAGAATTCTATAGTTATATCAGAAAGAAAAAAGTAGTTACTTCAACTGTTGGACCATTAGTCAATGAAAATGGAGAATACACCAAAGACGAAGTACAAATGAGTAATGCCCTCAATACCTTCTTTGCATCAGTTTTTACAACAGAAGACCTCAGTGATATCACTACACCATCGCCGATTCAGATTGATAATTCAGATGTTCTAAGCAATATCACCGTTACAGAGAGAGAAGTATTAAATTGTTTAGATAAACTCAAGGTAAATATATCGCCTGGACCTGATACAATCTCACCTAGAGTTCTAAAGGAAGCTAAGGATGAGCTCTCCAAACCACTGACATTGCTATTCAAAAAATCCTTGCAGTCTGGAACTATGCCTGACCAGTGGAAGCTAGCCACCGTAACACCGATATTAAAAAAAGGCAGCAAATCTCTACCCAGTAACTATCGTCCAATTAGCTTAACCTCAGTTGTATGCAAAATGCTAGAAACACTCATAAGAGAAAGACTCGTAAATCACTTAGCGGAAAATAACATACTTAAAGATACCCAACACGGCTTTCGTAAAAAACGTTCCTGTTTAACAAACCTCTTAGACTTCTTCCATGATATCCTCAACCTCTACGATCAGAGTAAATCTGTAGATATTATATACCTTGATTTTTAAAAGGCCTTTGACAAAATTACCCACAAACGTTTACTGCTAAAACTAAAAGCGCATGGAATACAAGACCGTGTGTTGAAATGGATAGAAAATTGGCTCAGCAACAGAAAGCAAAGAGTAGTCATAAACGGTAAGGCATCTAAATGGACCAATGTAAGTAGCAGGCTACCCCAGGGATCGGTACTAGGACCAATTCTCTTTCTAATTTACATCAACGTCATAGATGAGGGTCTCACCTGTACAATCTCAAAATTTGCTGACGATACAAAAATTGCACATAGCATACTCTCAAAATAACAAGTTGATGATATGCAACACAATCTAGATAAGTTGTCACGTTGGGCCCAAATTTGGCAAATGAGTTTCAATGCGGATAAATGTAAAGTACTACATATCGGATACTAAAATGAGAAAGCAAACTATTCGATGAATGGCACATAGCTTAAGAATGTAAACAGAGAAACCGATCTGGGAGTAACAATATCGAGTAACCTAAAACCGAGTCAACAATGTTCAGAAGTTGTTAAGAAGGCAAACAAAATAATTGGCTTTCTAGGCAGGTCATTTGAGCATAAATCCAAAGAAGTTATCCTAACTCTTTACAATTCCTTAGTCCGTCCTCTTCTGGAATACTGCGTTCAATCCTGGTGCTCTTATTACCAAAAAGATATAGACAAGCTAGAACGAGTTCAACGTAGAGTTACCAAAATTATACCTAGCCTAAAGAACAAACCATACGAGGAGCGTCTTAGTGAATTAAATGTATTTCCTTTAACCCAGCGCAGATTAAGAGGCGACTTAATTCAAGTGTTCAAAATCATCAAAGGCATCGACAATATTAACTGTAGTAAGTACTTCACTATCGACCAATCTAATTACACGCGGGGAACCGGTTGCAAAATTATCGGTAAATCTTTTAACTCGCACGAATCTAAGAATGTCTTCATCAATCGAGTTGTCAACTTGTGGAATGGGCTTCCCCGAGACGTTATAGACTGCAGCACCGCTGATTCATTTAAACTTCGCTTAGACAAATATCTCGCATCAAACCCGCGACTGACTGCATTTGTAAATGAATAACTTTATTTTATTCCCCCCCCCCCCCCCTCAGTTACTAACCCATCTGTCCTCTACTAACTCTACAACAAAGAAACATTTCTGGACATTTTGTGGAATACAGATTGGTCTCCAGTGTTTGGAAATACAAACGTTAATGACGCAGGGGTTGGCTTCAGAATCATCATCACAAACATCCTAGACGAAATAGCTCCTCTGAAAGACATACGAAATAAAGCAAGGTCCGACCCATGGATCAACAATGACATACTACACCATCTGGAACATAGAGACAATCTGTTAAAAAGGCTAGTGAAACATAGACAGGATCAAGGTCTGAAACATGTGTTCAACAGGGCTAGGAATAAACTAAGTAGGAAAATTAAATCAGCGAAATCTAATTATTGCCACAGTAAGGCAGAGGAATTTCAGAATAACCCCAAAAAACTATGGAGGCACTTAAAAACAACAGGCTACAGCAACAAGGCAAGGGATTCGTCTAATACTAATATTGCTCTCAACGTTAATGATCAGGTTTGCCACGATAAACGACACATTTCAACCTAGTTCAACTCCTTCTTCACCTCCATAGCAAACACACTTGCACAGAACCTACCGCAACCTCTCAATATATACACGACAACAATGGCCACATTTCGAAATTTCTACAGGGATAAAGGCATACTCCCGAACACATTTGGATTGCAAAATGTTACACCAAAATACACATTTGACGAGCTCTCTAACCTAAATGTACATAAAAGCACAGGACCAGACAAAATTCCTGCCAAATTTCTACGAGATGGAGCCATTGGTATAGCAGGTCCCCTAACCCACATCATCAACCTGTCAATTAACACCAACACTGTACCTGCTGAACTGAAGGAAGCTATTGTAACCCCTCTATTCAAGAAAGGAAATAAACTAGATGTTGGCAACTACAGACCAGTTAGCATAATATGTATTGTATCT
The DNA here is from genome assembly GCA_032716605.1 of Paralithodes platypus. NCBI lineage: Eukaryota > Metazoa > Arthropoda > Malacostraca > Decapoda > Lithodidae > Paralithodes > Paralithodes platypus. The sequence goes on from CM064481.1 coordinate 536,463, forward strand.
AAAATCCTTGAAAGAGCTGTATACACCCAAATTGAACACTACCTCAAAGAAAATGATCTATTCTATAAGTTTCAATCAGGTTTCAGATGCATGTACCCGACAGACTCCTGTCTCATCCACTTAACAGATCACATTCGTAAAGAAATGTCTAAAGGTAACTAAACCGGTATAGTTCTTCTTGATCTACAAAAAGCGTTTGATACAGTAGACCATGATATCCTCTGTAATAAACTACAAACAATGGGCATTGGGTCAGTGAACTGGTTTAAATCTTATCTTAGTGGTAGAACACAAAGAGTCAAAATTGATGATAATATATCTGATTCTATGCCAATTAACTGTGGGGTCTCGCAGGGAATCATCCTTGGTCCCTTACTCTTTCTGTGTTATGTGAACGACATGGAACTGAGTGTCTCGTGTAAATAATTACTGTATGCTGATGACAGCGTCCTTCTGGTTTCAGGAAAAGACCCAATAAGAATTGCCGCTTCACTTTCCAAAGAACTAGAATCGTGTAGTGAGTGGCTAGTGGACAATAGACTATCTCTTCACCTGGGCAAGACGGAAGCCATCTTATGTGTATGGTTAATTTAGATTAAGTGGACTGTATATTATTGATATTAAAGGAACATTAACCATATAGCATATATTACCCTTTGATGAACTCAGCTGGTGATTGGAGGATGGTGGAAAATAGGCTAGATGACTGGAAGTGGTTAGTTTAGTAAACAGAGTATGAAAAGAGGCTACAATAGCTAGGATAGGCTAGATATTTACGTTAAGTTGTGCTAAGTAACAAAGATGATGATGTAGTGACTATGAAGTATGAGATGAAAAGTGAAGCGAAAACACCTGGTGAAGTAACTAGGAGAAAGAAGGCTTAGCGTGTGTAGCTGGGACGGAGGTTGGTTGGAGAGTGCGCGAGCGCGTTATGTTTGTCTCTGTCGTGACATACCGCGCACGCGCATAACATATGGAAAATGTATCCCATCTTCTTTACAATAAGATACATATAAACAATCTTAAATAATACAAATATATATATATATATGGGAATTATAATCCTACAATACTTTCCAATATACAACTATAGAATAATATATTCTACCCAATCATGGAAGGTTCGTCCAAGGTTATGGAAGCGTTCAACTTAAGACTACGGAATGATACGTAACGCTACATCAACCCCGATTACGTAACATCGAGACTGTTCATACTAGTTTGAGTACACTAAGTATGGACATATTCCCACCAACAGAAAATATACAAAATTTACATGATTAGATTTGCCCGGAGGCAATCTTATCCCGCCAAGCTTGGGAGGATATCTGGGCTGCCTGTCGACGTGGGCGTTGGCCGGACGCATCAACAGGCTGCGCCGAAGTAGAAGCCAGAGAGGGGACATCAATGGATAACTGATCCGAGGGAGTGTCCTTGCGATCGAGGTCACCCTCAAGAGGATATAGTCGGACTGTTGGCCGTGTGATTACTCCAGTCCTGGTGCGAACCTTTGCTACCCGAACCACACCATCACGACCTGGTAACAACTCCTCTATCCGACCCAATTTCCAAAATGCGCACGGGCCCTCCTAATGGATGGTTACCACATCCCCTACCCTAGGCCAATGACCTGTTAATGGTGTTAGTTTATTCTTTTGCGCTTCCCTTAAAGTCACCAGATATTCTGTTGACCAGCGATGCCAAATATCTCGCGATAATTTACGAATATATTTGTAGCGGGCCGATATCACGTCCTTACTTATGTAGTCTGATGGATCTTCCATAGTATCCTCGTCAAGCTCTTCAGGAAGATCCCACAGTCTCTACCCAACACCTTCTTCAGACCCGCCTTCACGATGCCTATGGCTCTCTCCCATATGGCGCCAAACCAAGGCGCTCTGGCGGGAATGAAACGCCATTCGCATTTTACATCCGCTAGGCAGGTCTGAATCTTAGGATTGTTGCTCACTTCTTTGAGATATGTAGATGCCCCTATGCAAGTCTTTGCATTGTCACTCAGCATGATACGCGGATATCCCTGTCGACTGCAGAATCTTCGGAAGGCATGTAGGAAGCTATCAAAAGTGAGGTTGGTGACCAGTTCCAGGTGAATTGCCCTGGTAACAGCACAAGTGAAAAGTATCATATACACCTTAAGATTGGGTGAATCTTTCACAGGGATTCCTCCACCGTAGTCAACCCCGGTAACTTTGTAAGGGTCACCTGGGGTGGTTCGCAGGTTTGGTAAGGGAGGAATTCCGACGGGATCATAATGTGTTCCCTGTACTCTTCTACACTTTAAGCATTTGCGAAGGACTTTCTTAACAACCTGCCTGATTCTAGGCACCCACCATCGTTGTCTTACATAGGTGACTATATGACCAACCCTATAATGACAACAGAGCCGGTGACACCTATCGATGATAAGATGGGTGAGGGATGATTGGGGGGCAGTAGTATTGGATACTTACTTGCCTCAGAAAGGGCTGCCAATCGTAATCTGCCTCCGCAATGTATCAAGTCCCCCTTCAAGTGTAATCCCAACTGGTTGATCAGGTTATTCCAAGACTGTGTTCCCTTAACCAGTAATTTATATACCTGTGTATATATTTCTTGTTGACAGAGCTTATGTAATAATTTATCTGCAATTCTGATCTCCTTCACATTGAGGTAAGCACTACCTGTGGGCGGTGTGCCTTTAATTTTTGCTTTTACATTTTCTACAAATCGTATCACCCATGCTGTAACACGTTGTAACTTCTTGCTGCTGAATCTATCCCAGTCCCATAACCGTGTGTCTTCGTCAGGCACCGAGTCAATTACCGGTGCCATAATAGCAGTGTGTTGCTCGCTCAAATCTATATTCTCTGGCCATTCGTTGGGATCATTAAGCCAGCATGGGCCATTCCACCACAACGCAGAAGATTTGATAAATTTAGCAGAGACACCACAAGTAATGCAGTCACTTGGATTCTTTTTGGTAGACACATACCGGAACTGTGCGGTTGGGAGCAGGGTACGAATTTCGTCGACACGGTTGGTGACGTACACTGGTAGCTTCTTTTGGCTATGTAACCAGTAGAGCGTAATTTGGCTGTCACTCCATATAACTGTCTCGGAGAAATTTAGCAAATTTTTAAAAGTTTCCTCTACAAAGTGAACGAGTCTAGCAGCCAACAGAACTGCAGTCAGCTCTAATTTTGGGATGGAAAGGGATTTGATCGGGGCGACTTTCGCCTTCGCCATGACGAGACGGCTGCCACTTGTGTCAACAAAGTATATGGCGGTGCCGTACGCGACCTTGCTAGCGTCTGAGAAGGCATGAATGGAAACAGGATGGTCCATGACAGCTCTCCGAGGAAAATTAAAACCCTTACAGAGACGGAGATCCGAAATAATGTCTTCCCACTCCTGAACCAGATCGCCAGTCAAAACCTCATCCAAACCTAATTTTATCCTCCATAATTGCTGAAGGAATATTCTCGATTTGATCGACACCGGTAGAACTATCCCCAAGGGGTCAAAAAGCTTAGCCGTCATACTCAAGCAAATTAGTTTTGTAATCTGCAAATATTGCGCGTACTGAACGCCGAATGAGAGGGTATCGGTTTCCGTTCTCCAAAACAACCCTAGCACTCTAAATGTTCCTGCTGTACAGCCGCCACACCATCCCGTCGCAGTACAGTCCGCAAAACAGAATTATTAGTCGCCCATTCACGCAAATGTAGATGGGCGTCATTCATAATCTCTCGGACTACAGCATAGGTATCAATCAGGAAATCTTCTTCATTTCCTGTACCCAGTAAATTGTCTATGTACATCCCTGACGAATCTGATGAATAACCTGCGGATCTGCACTGACATACGACAAATGTTTTAAAATGGTGGCATTTAAAAGGAATTGGGAACAAGTCGCTCCAAATAAAACTGCCCGGAACTGGTAAAAAATTAGGGGGGAATCCAGTTGCCTTGGATATTTAGGCCACATAAACCGCGTATAGTCCTGGTCGTCTTCATGGAGTCTTAACATCAGAAATGCCTTCTCAATATCAGACACCCAGGCATACTTACCAAGTCGAAACCGAAGCAAAACCTGCGCCAAGTCTGGCACCAGTGAGGGTCCAGTGTACAGGCAGTCATTAAGACTAGGATGACGTTCACTCATCCTGGCGGAGCAGTCAAAGACAATACGCACTGGCGTAGTTTTGCTCTCCTTGACTACACCATGATGAGCCAAGTAATGCCCGGAATCTGATGTATCAAAAGGCACCTCTTCTATAAAACCCCGGGACACCTGTTCCTTTATGACTTTTGTGAATTCCTCGCAAAAGTCAGGCTCCTTGAGGAATCTTTTCTGAAGTCCCTGAAGACTACTTATGGCCAAACCCTTGGTAGATGGCAGCTGATCCTTGGAATTGTTCTAGGGCAGTCTCACTTTATACTGTTGGCTGTCGGGATCGTAGGTAACGGTATCCTCATACGACGATAGTGCTTGACGCTCAACCAGTGAGTATTCCTTAGGGGTTATCCCGATATGATCTAATTCCCACAAAACATTTAAGTCATTTTTGCATGGTGGAATATTACCAGTGAACATGTTTTCGTCCATTGGGGTTACTGCTACTTTCAATACAGTAATTACTTCTGTGCTGGAGCTGGTAGGCTGTGTCACATATGAACCACTTATGGCGTACCCGTACTTGGTAGGAAGCAGAATTAGGCTACCTGACCTTTTATACCCAGGTCGCACTATATTGTAGTAGTGATCCGCACCGATGAGCTGCTCCAGTTGATCTGTGTCCGTTGCGTGAGGATCGGCTAATTTTATGCCTTTACTTTGTAAACTAACCAGTTTAGACTTTAGGTTAAGTTCACCTTCATGTTTTGGCAATTCATCAACCACTATTGCGTCTAGATGATGAAATTTACCTCTGTGTTTGTATTGCAGTGCCACAACATTATATTCCCTAGAGGCTTGTTTCCCGGTAAATCCGTGAAGACATAACTCCTCAGTTCCTTTAGAAATGTAGGAAAGGGAGGATAGAACAGAAGACTTCACAAAGGTCCTCTGAGAACATTGGTTAAGTAGCGATCTGATTTTAACATAATTATTATCCTTACCCTTTACCGGCAGCTGTACGGTGGGCAAGGTTACTGTATGTTTACCTGTGGCAACGGACATTGTAGTTGAAGTAGCAGCAGTATGCTCTCTCTTGGTGTTATCCTCCGCTGGTCTACTTTCTTTCCCTTGTTTTAGTGTACACAGGGAATGAAAGTGTTTGCCCTTACAAAACTTGCAGCTTCTTATGTTAGGATTAGTACAACCCGAATGGCCATGGTCTTTTGACAAGCACCCAGTGCAGAGACATAGTTGACGGGCTCTTTTAACTTTAAGAGGCCCTGTCTTATACTTCATACACTTGTACCATAAAATGATTGGTGCCACTACACAGAACACAGTTGAATTTCCTGTACTCAGTTTGGGCGGTAAATGTTGCCGTAGCCATGGGTGTACCCCCTACCCTGTCTTGAACCGCCATATTGTACACTTCAGCCTGGAAGCAATGGGTGAATTTCTTATAATCCAGGCTCGAGTCTCCCATTTCCCGTTTTATGGTTTCTTTTAGTGGTGATGGTAACTTATTGACAAGAGTCACCACACAAAATTCCTCCAGACAAATACCATGGCTAATGATTGACCTCATCACACTCTCTGTATTGGCATAGAAGTCCTTCAGGTCAGCTGTTTGGTGTTTGGGTGACACTAATTGATTGAATTTGGTAACATAAGCTGCCTTGATTCGATCTGGATGCCCATATGTCTCTTGCAGGAGCTCAATTGCTGGGGCATAGCTTGCACTTTCGATAATGAATCCTTCTACTAGCTTATGTGCATCACCATAAAGCTGACCCTTTAGATAGGTGAAGCGTTGTATATCTGTGAGGTCGGGATTGTCATGGATGGTACACTTGAACATCTCCCAAAATCCCGACCACATGCTGGCATCACCTTCAAATTTTGGAAGAGTAAGATGTGGTAATTTGACTGCGGATTTCTTTGACTCTTTCTTGACCTCTGTAATCAAGATCCCCTTCAGTGTGGCAACGATTACTTGTATGCCCTCCATATATAGGGTATCCTCTCTTATCACCTCGATATACTCGGCGTCCTCGTAAGTGTCGGCCAGGTCCTCCTGTGTGACCTCATACTTGTCAAGTTGCTTTTGACTACTGAGCAACCTGACCTCCACCTCCACTCTAGACGCCGAATCAAGGAATTCGTCAATATCAGAGGTCAAGACCGTCAAAGAGCCCTTAAGTCCAGCCCGACGCTTTTGTACACTTTTAGCCATGATTATACGGGAAGGAAATCTATTGACGTTAAATCAAACTATCAATGCCAGACCGAATAAGTTGCGGACAACAATACAGTACTCCGAGAAATCAATAAAATCGCGAGCCGAAAATAAAACGCCCTCACGAAATGCGGAATAAGAATTGTGCGCAATGTAGACTAGCAATCTGGAGCTTTTCAATTTAACTCCTTACATAATAGTTATGAAATTATAGAATCATTACACCATAAGTTAAGAAAAGCCGGGAGGGAAATTTAGTACAATACAGTATAGGCCAAAAGTCTCCAGATGTCAAAAAAGAGAGGTACCGTTTAAGGTTATAATAAATTCAAGAATTTTAAGAGAGAGAGAGCCTATATGGTAATTTAAAACAGGCTTAACTCAATGGGTACCGCTAATTTTATATTATTCAATTTAATAAATGTGAAAATTGTACAGAAGAAAAGTTCATCTCAAGAAGTCACAAGGAAAAAAGTTTTGAGTTGGATTAACACACACTCAGCCTACCAGCTATCATATTACCCCGCCTCCAGGGCACACGACGAGAGAAGAATTTAGAAAGACATGTGAATCAATAAAGAAGTTATTGGACAGTATAAATTTGATATAGAATGAATAACCTTAACTTTTGAAATTATTATACAGTACAGTATGGATGATTTTAATCTTAGTGCCAATCAATTGTTATATAATTTGGGCCTAAAGGGTTTACAATCAAAATGTAATTGATATGCTGTACCGATTTGAAGGATTATTAATCTAGGCTATACTGATTTTGTTGATCAACTCTAACATCATGGTGGGCAAACATCTCGTCGTATGACCTGGCGACCATGGCATATTCGTCTTGCCCAAAGCACCGACGACAGGTGGCCAGGATCTCCGAATAGAGGCGCTTTGATGCCTCATGCGTGAGGTGTACCTCGTCGGGACTGAAGTCAGCCTCAGAGGTATTCATGGACTGATAGCGCTCCCTGGTGAATGGGATATGGCGCTTTAGCCAACGGTTAACCGCATTTCTAATGCGGTTAAACTCGTCCGTAGAGACCCGTCGTGGAGCCTGCCGCTTCTCTACCCCAATCACCCGGACTTCTCCCCCCGAGAGCCGCAGCACCTCCTCAGCTAGGACCTCGATCCCCTCCGCTATATCTCTCGGACTGACCCCGCTCCTTATCTCGTTTCCTCCTATCACCAAGAAGGTCAAGTCGGGCTTCAGGTCTAAAAACTGACCCCAGGCTTCTGTTGACCTCAAGGTGCTGACGCGGGCACCTGGGACAGCCCGAGGAGTCACGAAAAAGAAAGGCCTGTGGACGGCTTGGTCCACGTACAAATCCCTGACGTAGGAGTGGCCCAAAATTGCCACCTTCCTAATCGGGCCTGGGTACGCAGGCCTATCAACCACCGCAGGATAATCTTCCCCTACCCCACCACCCGCGGCACCATGACGCCAAAAGCCCTGGGCCATGAGGGACAGACGAAATATGGCAAAAAAAAAAATGAACCACATAGGCTAGGCCACCACCAACCACAAAAGGGGGGGGGGGGGAAACTAGTGAGAGGGTTAAGGACCAATTATATGGCTAATTTTGATAAGTGGACTGTATATTATTGATATTAAAGGAACATTAACCATATAGAATATATTACCCTTTGCTGAACTCAGCTGGTGATTGGAGGATGGTGGAAAATAGGCTAGATGACTGGAAGTGGTTAGTATAGTAAACAAAGGTATGAAAAGAGGCTACAATAGGCTAGGATAGGCTAGATATTTACGTTAAGTTGTGCTAAGTAACAAAGATGATGATGTAGTGACTATGGAGTATGAGATGAAAAGTGAAGCGAAAACACCTGGTGAAGTAACTAGGAGAAAGAAGGCTTAGCGTGTGTAGCTGGGACGGAGGTTGGTTGGAGAGTGCGCAAGCGCGTTATGTTTGTCTCTGTCGTGATATACCGCGCACGCGCATAACATATGGAAAATGTATCCCATCTTCTTTACAATGAGATACTTATAAACAATCTTAAATAATACAAATATATATATATATGGGAATTATAATCCTACAATACTTTCCCATATACAACTATAGAATAATATATTCTACCCAATCATGGAACGTTTGACCAAGGTTATGGAAGCGTTCAACTTAAGACTACGGAATGATACATAACGCTACATCAACCCAGATTACGTAACATCGAGACTGTTCATACTAGTTTGAGTACACTAAGTATGGACAATGTGGAACAAAACGCAAACTGAAAGACATTGTGGGCTTCTCGGTCAACTGTAATGATATTCCTATAACAACAGTGTCACAAGTTAAATATCTCGGACTAAAACTGGACTCGACTCTGTCAGGTGAAACAATCTTGGAATCTATCCTGAGTAAATGTAGAGCACGTATAAAATACCTGTATAGACAGGTGGGATGCTTGCCAGTGGCGACCAAAAAGACCCTATGACAAGCGCTTGTTCAATGTCATTTTGACTATTCTGTGTCATTCTGGTACTCTGCATCATCTAAATCAGCACAGCACAAACTTCAGGTCACTCAAAATAAAATGGTTAGGTTCATGCTGAACCTAGGACCCAGATCGCATGTTGGCCAGGAACAACTTCGGTCACTAGGTATGCTCAATGTCTCTGACAGGGCAAAACAAATCAGGCTAACTAACGCCTTCAAGATATTCTATGACAGAGCTCCAGAGTATCTAAAGAGTAATTTTGTTAAAGCAAATGAGAGGAGTGGACATAATACAAGAAATAGGATGTTTAATTTTACGGTCCCGAGAATCCAAGGACAGGGTAAGCTTACATTTTTCTTCACTGCCATCAAAGATTGGAACGACCTACCCCAGTCAGTCTGTGAAAAGAGATCACTGTATTCCTTCAGACGTAGCCTGAAGGAGCACCTGAACCGGACAGCTACGAGAAGGGAGCACCAAGCTTATGTCTACTACTAAATACGACATAAGAGATAGGCAAAACAAACTGAAATGATTGCTGATTACTGATCACGGATTACTGATATTTACTATAGGATGTAAGGTATCTTAAAATAACCCACTAGAAATACTTTCTCTAATTCTGTTTATGAAATTCAAAATAATCTGAATATTGATAACTTAATCGATGAACATACCAAGAAAAATATAATATTTGATATTAAACTTTCTGATAAGAACAAGTGCATTGCAAAATTATACATGTTACCTACATTTCATAAAAGACCTTATAAATATCGCTTTATTGCCGGAGCAAAATTTGCTACCACTAAAACTCTATCAGAACAAGTCGTAAATTGCTTAAAATACATTAAAAGTACTCATACAAGATATTGTAATACCATCATGAGAAGAACTGGCATTAACTATTATTGGAGTGTTGACAATTCGTTAGAAGTTATTGATAAAATAAATACCATGCCGAAAGTTACCTCGGTACATAGCTTCGACTTTTCAACTTTGTATACCAATTTGCCTTTAGGTTTAGTATATTCAGAGCTTTGCTTTATTATAGATTTGCACTTTGACAGGTACGTTAGGAATGGTAATTATTTCATAAATGTTTATACATATTTTAATAATGCATCACTTAGCTCCACTCCCACTAGTTCTGTATATTTTGATAGAACTAAACTTAAAGATGCCCTTAAATTCCTCCTTTTCAATACTTATGTTAGATTCGGGCCGTACATTTTCAAACAAATATTAGGAATTCCTATGGGTGGAAATGCTAGCCCTTTAATTGCAGACTTATTCTTGCTTGCTTTAGAATTTATATATATAAAAGACTTAGTTGACAGTAGCAAGAAAAATAAAATTCCAGAAAAATTAGCACTTGCTAAACTGTTAAGTAATAATAGTAGATATATTGATGATATTCTTGTTTGCAATTTGTTAAATTTTAATCAAGTTGCTAAACTTATTTACCCTAATTCTATTCCCCTCACACAATGTAACGTAAATTATAAAGTTGAAAATTTTCTTGATATAAATATAGAGATTGTTAATGAACAGTGCATACTTAAAGTATATCACAAAGTTGATGATTTTAATTTTAACGTAATAAACTTTCCTTTCCCTAGTAGTAATATCGATAGTAAAATAACTTATAATTGTTTTTATTCCCAATTAATAAGATTTTGTAAAATCTGCACTAAAGTAGATGACTTTTGGGCTAGAGCTAGGTTATTATACAGACTCTTAGTGGACAGAGGTTTTGAGGCAAGTAAATTGTTCCATAAATTTAATCTTTTTAGGGTCAATTATTGTGACTGTATTCTAAAATTTGACATCAATAATTTTAATCAAGCATTTTTAACTTGAAGTTTCTTGTATAACCTCTGCTTACTTTTTGTCTGTATTTATTGTTTATCTTTTTCTTTTTCTATTATTATTATTATTATTATTAATATTAATATTGATGATTTTTTAAATTTATTGTTCTTGTTAAAAGAGTACTCTTTGTTTAAATCTGTTGTTACTTCATATTTTGCAATTATTTGTCTTTATATTATATGTATTCATTGTCGATAGTATCAATTGCTTACTTTTGCGATTTCCTTAGTTTATTTGTGCTATAAATGTAGGTTATTTGTAGGGTAGTTATTGATAGGGGTCACTTGAGGCATGCTATGCTTACAGGTACCTACCCGATAGCACTATCGTTAGTGAGTGCTGTACTGTATTTTATATATTATTTTGTAATAGTATAGATATCTTATCAATATTTGTATTTTGTACTATTGTTAATGTCTTGTCATGTTGCAAATTTGATTTTAAATAATATTTTGACATTTAACATGTAGTTTCTTTATTCATGCAGAGTTTAGTATAACTTGCCAGAACGTCCCGGACTTCCCAAACTTGACTACTTCCTTTAACGTGACGATAGTGCGTTGTTATATGTGCGATTAGTTTGCTTGGGAAACAGATTAACTTGCTCATGTAGTAATGTACACCCTATGTGGTGGATTGTGTTCTTTTATTTAATAATTTTCATTTTAGTAAGCGTTGTTTCCACATAGCGATTTTGATAATTTAATTTGACTTTATATTGTCCTTGTCCCAATTTTGGTTTGTTTAGTTTGCAAGTTTTACATTTTAATTTAAAGTATCTATTTTTTTTTTTATCCTCCCCTTTTTCCCCAGCTAACCTAATCCCACAAGGACCCCAATGGAAATACGCCTAACGGCCTTATTGGGCTATCCTTAGTTGGAATTATGCAAAGCAGGTACATGTCATATTTGTAACAGATTATGTGGTACCAACACTGTAAAATGCTAACTGAATAAATATTATTATTATTATTATTATTATTATTACCTTCCTAATCCTGCCACGGACATTAGTTCCAGGGCAGTAATTCCCTTTCCAATGTTCCCTTACCCACTCTAAACCACTGTTTGGACAATTGATCCTCAGTGTTTTGGAGGACGAGTAGCCTAGAAGGGTCACCAGACCTGTTGTTCCTTGATTTCCTTTGTACTCCTTTGTACACCATCACCGCCTGCGTCGCCACAACGCCCTGATCGTGCGCAACGCCCTACCAGCCAACGTGGTCGTGCCCGTGGGCGTAGCCGTTGCCGACGGGGTTCTAAAGTGACCCTAGTATGACGTCACACCCCTGGTCGTGCAAGAGCAAAGTCCGGGTCGACTCGACCAAGGTCGAGGGCGAATTCGAGGTCGGGGTCAAGAAGCAGGGCAAGGCCCTCCCGCCGCCCTGATGGTGAATCCTCTCCTGACGACTCTGGCGACGAAGGTGCCGATCAACCCGATGAGTGGAATTGGGTGGATGGAGAGAACTTTGTGCCCACCAACTACAACTTTGTGGGCGCTGGGAATGCCGGCCCTACGCTCCCAAACCAAGGGCACCAGACCACGAGACTTGACGTCTTCCTGCAGTTTTTTACTGCAAACCTCATGGCTCTAATTGTTGACAAGACCAACTGGTACAATTATTATTTTATGGCTGGGAAAGAACAGCACAAGTACTCGGCAAGGCTGTCATGGACCACACTAGATGTCCCAGAATTCTACACATTCTTGGCCATAGTCATCCTGATGGGGGTCACAAAGAAGTCCTCTATCAAGAAGTACTGGTCCTGGGATCCCCTCGTCCGAACCCCTATCTTTGGCCAAGTAATGAGTAGAAATAGGTTCTCGGCCATAATGGGGAACCTTCATTTCATCGATAGCCTGGCAAGCCACACAAGAAACCGGGAACAACCAAGAGCTTGGAAGGACCCCATGGAGAGGATAAGACCCATCTTCGTGTACCTGAAGGTGAAGTTTGCTGCCGCCTTCAATCCCCATCAGAAGTTGATAATTGATGAGAGTTTGCTGCTGTGGAGGGGAAATATCAGCATCCGGCAGTACATGCCCAGCAAACGACATCGTTATGGCCTGAAGACCTTCGTGATGTGTGACTGTCAAACCGGTTATATCCAGGACATAATTCTGTACATAGGCAGGAAGACAGAATTGGAGGAAACGAGGACATATGGAATTTCTGGGGCCGTCGTGATCACCATGATGGAGGGCTACATGGACAGGGGCCACATACTGTACCTGGACAACTGGTACACCAGACCCTCCCTTACCAAGCTCCTGCATAGCTGCACTACAGGAGTCTGTGGCACCGTCAGGAGAAATCGGACCTTCATGCCCAATCTACCACCCAGGCGGGAAAAGGGCTCCATCATCCACCTGCAGGTTAACAATGTCCTCCTGTTGTCCTGGATGGATAACCGGGATGTGAACGTCATCACAACAGTCCACCGTCCCATCTTCCAAGAAAGCAGACATCGTGACAGAGCAACAGGTGAAATGATCAAGAAACCTTTAGCCATCTGCGACTACAACATCAATATGCGTCTGGTGTACAAATCTGATGCTTTCATCTCGTCAGTTGAGTGTGCGAGGAAGACGATGAGGTGGTATAAGAAGTTATTCTTCCACCTCCTCGATATCACCCTGTATAACAGCCACATCCTCCACGCAACAATCACCGGCAAGCAGGAAACGATGGAGAACTACTGCATTAAGTTGTGCAGAGAGATGTTGAGGGAAAACATGACTGCCCTCCACGCCCAGCAACCCCCCTGCACATTGACAGCCAGCAGCAGAAGGGATTGCCAGGCTGACAGAACGCCACTTCCCTGACTATGTGCCGCCCACAGAGAACAATGATACACTCCACAGACGGTGTCATGCGTGCCGGAACACAACACAGAGGGACCCTGTGAGATCAGATACCAGGTATATGTGCCTAGAATGTGGTGTTGCACTGTGTTTCCCGGACTGCTTCAGGGAGTATCACACCCTTGAACATTTCTAAAAGAGTGTGTTCAAAGACTGCGATAAAAGATGCTACCAAAAGTGAAGTGTGTGTACAAAAACGAAGTGTAAATAATATATATATACAAAGTGCCGAACACAATATGTAAGTGATAGTGACACTCAAATATACGTAAAACAGTGACGGACACCAATAAGTGTAAATATAGCATAACCCTGTGAACAATGACGATAACAGTGAGATAGAATACGATAGAATATAAGTACAAAATATCAGTTAGATAGAATACGATAAAACACAAGTACAAAATACCAGTACAAATACAATGTGAAAACCCATATTTCTAAGTCCAAAGTGCCTAAAACAATGTGTAAAACTCATATTATAACTATAAAACGTACGATAAAGAATAACATAAATAAACAGAGTGAGTGAGAGAGGCAGACAATGAAAGTGAAAGTGGTGGGTGGAGCGTGTCGATCAGCTGGTTGTGTGTACGTGCGTGTGTTCTGTTATTGTCTGAGACCATGATGGCCGTCAGTCATGGCGACTAACCAGGACACCAGGACACTCGCGAGGCTTGACTCGTGAGCACTTATATAACTTGAATCTATGCACTTATCACACTGTAACTTCACTTATAATGACATTATGTGATACATGTTGCTAATATATGAACTATGAAGGCACACATGATGCTCGGGTGGTGTAAATAACCGTCACTCGAAAACTGGACACATCGTACATCTGCCATGCTGCCGCGCTCAGCTGTGTCTTGCCGGACAGGAAGCTTGAAGGCTGCCTGGCATCAGCTGGTGGCTGAGGCTGCCCCCCCATAGGACCCCAAAATGAACGAGGTGAGTGTTTTTTTGTGTTATTCTTCATTTCTGACCTATTTAACCCTCTCACGTTCTTGACACAATTTTGAGCCTATTAGGGATACTTTAAAGCCTTTGTTACCATCAAGGGTATTTAGAAACCTTTAGTTTAGTTACTTCAAGCTCTGCAGTTGTCTTTGAGTTAGCTGTGAGCAGAAAACTAATTTTGGAGAGGTTATTATAAGAGTGAGAGAACTTTATTTAGTATTGCTAATCTGGCAACCTCTGCATCATAAAAACGTGAAAAGGGTTAATCTATTTAAAAAAAAAAAATCCAAATCAGCTGATCTCTCAGTGTAGGCTACATTTGATCTAAACTAGCTGGGGTCCAGTGGGTTAAGGTGCCGTGGAATGTGGGTTTTAAAGACAATTGCCATCACTGTCTGGTGGGTTGTTATAAATTTGTTAAATTTATATAAAAAAATGTGATTGCTATTGCCACTTTAAAAATATATATATCTTTAGTTTATCCCTTACACTGAAAGGAACCCGTCTCCCCAGACCCCTTTCAAACGAAAAAAAAAAAAATAAGTAAAAAATAAAGTATATATACGGGTATATACAGTATATATACTGTATATATATATATATATATATATATATATATATATATATATATATATATATATATATACTGTATATATATATGTACATATATATATATATATTGTAGCATCCGTACCTACCGGATGTCATGTGACCAGACCAACCTGTTGAACGTGACTTTACAACTACAACCGAGTGGCCACAACTCAACACGCTTACGTGACAAGATAGAGAAAGAGAAAGAGAGAGCGAGAGGGGCGGTAGAGCGGCCCAGAACATTCCTAGCTTTCCCGCCAAATCTGCGTGTGGAGGGCGGGGCACCTGTGACGTGGTGAGCTTCTAACACCTGGATTGGCTACACCACACCTGCTTCTCACCTATAACTGGTCGACGTGTTTCTTAACTTCTCATTGGTTCCGGCACCTGTTCCTGCCTTCGGATTGGATTACCTTGGTCCGGGATATCATATATAAGCCGGAGATTTGATAGTTAAAATGATTAAGCCTTGTATAAGTTAAATACTTACCTGACTATTATTCGGAATAGGCATTGGGAAGGCCTAAGCCTACTAAACTTTAATGTGTACTTTAGTGAAATCAGAACGTATGCAAAACGATCCTGAAACTCTATCATAACTTTCATTGCTTATTATTTTGATTAAATGTAAAATACCTTTATTATGTTTATAAATACAATTCCCTTTTATATGTGACTTTGTAATATTTCCTTACCATATTTATTTAGTCAAATGTCCTTCAGTAATAAGAATAAATAAGATAAAATACTAAAGGGAGAATAATAATAAACTAAGAATAACAAGATAACATAGAAAGAATAAAACAATCTTTAAAGGGTTAACAAACTTAAATAAATTATAAAAAGATCTTAATACCTTGCTGATAATCCAGATTAATTGAGATATTCTAGTGACTTAAAACCCTTGCTTACATATTGAACTTTTAGTATTCGTAATAACTAGCCTATTTTATATCAAACATTCAATGTAACTTTAAATAGTTTACTGATTAAATATAATTGAAGTGTATCAGAGTATAAAGGATAACTGTCCCAACAACTGAGGGAAAGCAAGTGACAACAGAACTAACTTTAATATTTTACGTTCTTTTGGCCTTCAGCTGTTTTGCTACACTATCACTTTAACTGTTCTGTCTTTATTTATTTAGTTAACCACTTCTAAATCAAGATACGTAACAATATATATATATATATTATATATTCAAGCAAAATATGTACATTTTATCAGTAGAGAAATTTCCCGGACAAAAGGCGATTTTTCCTAACCTGCAGGCTCGCTATTGCTCACCCCCACAAAATCAACACCTCAATAAGATGAGGTGAACCATAATCGTCAAACGAATTAGGTGAAACAGTTTAGAATCTATAAATCAATGTAGCGAAACAGAGAGGCTCCAACAAGATCCGTCTCCCCCAGATATGGTTTACAGTGAGTATGACGTGTGGTGTAACGGGTAAGGGGTTCTAACATCCAGGGTTTGATTCCTGGGCTCGGGGAGTCGGATGGGCAGTGTAGTAAGGGAAATTAAAAGAAAATCCATGAATCTGCCAAAAAATTGCTTACCAATAGCTTTCTTCACCAATGTGTTCATTTAGGTGTCTACTAACATCTCTCAATTTATTCCAACCCAAATCCTTGTGGAAAATTCTGGGGAGCCAATCAAAGTTGGGGTACCTGGAGGGCCTGGGCGAAAACATTAAAAATATACATTTGCCAATGTTAGCTTGTGATATGTCTAACTAGGGGTTTTCGGGGGTGCTGAATCGACTCCAACTATTAATTTTGAGTAAAAACGACTCCCTAGCCTGATAAAGTACACTTAAAGTATATGTACTGCAACCAAGTTTGATCGTAAATTCGCTATGGGCCTCTTGACGAAAAGAGACAATTGCTATTTGAGAAACTGTGCGAATGGATGGATGAAGGAATGGAACACGGAGTGACAACTCTCAGAAACATACACATGAAGATGGTAGAGCTTGACCCAACTGAGGACAAAAGTCTGGCATATGGTAGGGGATATCTGAAAACAAAGCTTCTGGAAGAGTATGAGAATTTTCTTACTTCACATCAGACGAGAGAAGAGCGGACATTGTGTGCCTGAAAGACACGACAAATGCAATCCTTCGAGACTACCGTCAACTGGTCATCACCCCCTTGACAATGCTAAACTCAAGGAGCTCACAATTTCAACTGGTTGATTATCATCAACCTAATTTGTGGAGACTTGGCAAGAGTTCCGCTTTCCTGAAAGCAATACACTTCAGTGGACAGCTTGACTAATACAGATAGCCAGTTCGCTCTGATTCCTGACAGCCTCCATCAGTTACTGAAGCCGATCGAGAAAACTGATGAAAAGGTGGCAGTTTGGGGCCAAAGCCTGCTGAAAGCCTACCGCCCTCGGTCAGGAGTGATGCCCTCTCACCTCAGATTCACGATTCAGCTTTACCACAAGTTTGGATCTAAGTGGCTGATTGAACATTTTCATCACTTAGGATACTGTGAGTCGTATGTTGAGCTCCATCGCTACAAGTGTTGTTACTTGAGTGTGAAAAATGCCCTTGCTAGCATGGATCAGGATATCGTAATCACAGACGAAGATGAAGCAGGAGCCGTGGAGATTGAGGAAGCAGAAGTTGATGCAGTCCTATCTGCAAAACGGGCAAAAGACCAAGAGCAGAGAAGTGATGACTATATGGATGAGGATCTACAAACCTCTGTACTTCAGAGGAAAGGACAGAGAAAGGTTCCAGAGGAAAGGACAGTTCAACAATTTGTTGGTGATAATATAGATCTGAACATTATGTCACTGAATGGGAACACAGCATTCCATGCTATGGGTATCATCAAGACAACTTGTCCGGCTCCGATGACAAGACAATATGAGCTTCTCGTAGCTATCCCAAGAAGAAAGATAAGCTTTGAGGAGAAAGCAGCAACCCTTAAAGCAGCAGAGGTGAAAATTCTGCCCTTTGTTCTGGAAAAGAAAGTATTGACAGACTTTCAGTTTGTTCTGATAGCAGATCTCCGCCAAGACCCTCCAATTTTGCTGCCAGGGGACATGCATTTGAACATCCCAACTGGAATGGCTTCATGAAGTCCATACACCAACCTGAATGCAAGGAGAAGTCCATCATTGAGTTTCTTCCAATCATTAATGGTGACCCAAACGATTACAGCACAATCTACACTACTCTAATGAAATGCCTATGCAGCAGTCGGTCTCCTGCTGTCATCACGTTCGACCTGCCAATATGGTTGAAAGCAACTCATATAGTCCTCCAATCTGAGTTGCCCATATTCACAAGATTAGGCGGGTTTCACCTCCTGAAAAGCTTCTTGGGGTCCATCGGGACAATCATGGCAGACTCAGGGCTGAAAGAACTAATACAGATGGTTTACCCAGTCAGCAGCACTGCAGAACACTCCTCTCATGTGGTGCCTATGCCAAGACCATCCGGTTTTCACCTTCTTGCATCTGCGGGAATTACCAAGTTCATGATGAGAGATGTCAATTATGTTCAGCGAGCAGGAGTTCAAAGAAGTGGAAGACTTCCTCAAGAATGCGAAAGATGAGAAAACAGGTAATTGCCATCTCCTGGCAAGAACTCCCTAATCTGTAAATCTCGAACTATATCTTAATACTCAAAATGCTGTGCCAAATTTGTTTTCATATGTAATTAAGTATAAATTTCAAACTTAATATTCTCAACAGGTACAACGGGCATGCCACATTTAGTCACTGTGTTCAAGGAAAGGATGGCAGAGAGGTTGAAGACCTTGGCTGAGGGAGGAAGGATATCTGCACTCAGGGTCTGGTACCACGGCAGAATCGACCTCGTCAAGGTTTTCATCAGGTGTGAGCGTATCCCGGATCACACAGGTCACCTCAGCTGCATCATTGCAATGCTCAACACCTTCGCAGTAGCAGGTCACCATCAGTGCGCGAAGGGAGCAAGGCTGTATGTACAGCTAATGCAGCAGCGACAGGAGAGTCAAGTGTCCTAGAAAAGTCTTACCATATTCACAGTGTACGGCAACCATGCATTCAGGTTCTCAGACCATTAGTGGTCAGGCATATTGACTGACATCACGATAGAAACCACACTCATGTGTGATGCCAAGTCCTCAGGTGATTTAAACAGAGGACACTTCCGGAACGAATCTGCTCATAAGTCTTGGGTTCAGACGCTAAACCACTTCTCATTCATTCATCAGAAGCTGGGAGGAAGTTTGAACAAACGTGGGGTACCTGTCCACACAGGTGTCAAAAGAGCACAGATGAAGAAAAACGATGATGCTGTCAACGCCATTGTTGGATGATTGGAAGAGGTAAACACCTTCGATGCAACACAGGACAAGATGACCCTGGTATCCTTCTCCATGGGGTTCAGCAGCACTCACGAGGACCCAGTCAATGCTGATCAGGCAGAGGAGGTTGGCAGAGCCATACAAGCCAAGATGGATGGAAAAACTGTTCTGGATACGATGGAAACTAAGCACAAGGTCAAATAATTAGAGACCCTCAGAAGTGGACCAAAATTCAATGAGAAGAAACTAGTTATTGACTCACTCAAGCTCTCCATCATCATCAATGTGTGCGAAGTCAAGACCAAACAGGCCCTGCTATTTGAAATGACGCCAACACCGATGTCTCAATTTGACAAAGATCAGAAGTTGCGAAAGCCAGACAAGGCTGCATTAGCAAGAGTCCTAAAGGCATTTGTGGAAACCATTGAACAATCCCCCCTGCACGAGCCTGGTAATTGATGGTGGGTGGCTCCTGCACACCGCCAGGTGGGAGACTAACCTCACCTGGAATGACATCTCCGAGAGATACCTCCGGTTTGTGAATCCCATGGGGAGCCAGTGCCTCCGGAGCACTGTGGTCTTTGATGGATACAGCAGCTCCACCAAGGACCATTATCACCTGAGACGAACAAAGAACCCATGCTGCAACATTCTGATTCGCCCAGGCATCAAAAACATCGTTCCAAGATAAAAGTTTTTCGACAGCAAGAGTAACAAGGCTCAGCTCGTTCTTCTACTTGCTGAGACATTCAGGAGAAAGAGGATCAGTGTACAGCAATGCCCCGATGATGCGGACACATCTATCGTCCGGGCAGCTCTAGATGAGGCAAGAGAGTCCCCTGTTGAGGTCTGGTCTGAGGATACCGACATTGTGATCATGCCGATTCATCCTGCTGCAGACCACCCAATCTTCCTCACAACAGCTAAAGAAACATCTTATAATTTCGGAAAGATCCAGGAGGCCCGCTCAGAGAGATACCGGAAATATATGATCTTGTTGCTCAGTTTCTCCGGCTGCGATACAGTGTCCGCGATTTCTGGGTTTAGCAAATCAACTTTGCTAACCAAGCTTTGCAAGACTGACAAAGCAGAGAGGGCCATGGACGTGCTTCTTGACATCCGAGCCGAGAAAGATATCATCAAAGCTGGCTGTGAAATATTTAAGCTCATAATCCGTGGGAAACCAACGAAAGACCTGGGGACTTGAGATTTGACTTCTTGAGCAAGTGGGCCGCTGATGGAAGCATCAAACCTGAAAAAACTGCCCCAAAGAGATTGGCTGGTTATGCAAAGTCCATCACTGAATGTCCTGGGCTATTGATGGAAGCTCGGTGATCAAGGTTATGAGCCAGTCCTTTCAATAGACCCCCTCGTACCGGACTATCTTCTGAAGTTTGTCAGCTGCAACTGTGAGGAGGACTGTAACACAATCCAAGGCCTAACAAAAAAAAAAATTTAAACCAGCTCAGTATCAATTTTTTTTATTTTTTTTTTCCCCTTGGCCATGGCAAATATTACTCCTCCACATCCCCTCCTTCGGGGGGAAGGAGGGGATGTGGAGGAGTAATATTTGCCATGGCCAAGGGGAAAAAACAAAAACAAAAAACAAACCCCCCCCCCCTTCAATTATCACTTATTCTCCCTGTTATTCCCTTATTCTTAGGTATATTTTCGTGCTAACATTAGCGAGTTGCTAGCAGGGCGTGGTCATCTGTGTTACCAAGCGTGGGAAAGAGCGAGAGAGAGAGTATTGCGCAACAGTGTCTCTCCAGACGCGGGGAGGAGAGGGAGGCTGGCTCACACTCGATGATTACAACTCCCGGCCTCTGTTGCCGATTTTGACCAGCCAAACGCTGTTTCCACTTGTTTTATTGCTGTAACAGGTTAATATCTTCATAACCAACGTAAAATAGGCACATATGGATAAGTATTAATGATGTTTATGGTACGATGACGATTTGAGTGAAGAAAACACCCTAAATACCTTCGCACAGGGAGGGGTGGCCACTACCCCCCCTGCGCACTTCTTAGGTTAAGGGTCGCTCTATTGGTGATCTTCTTTCATATCTTACTAACTCTTGGTCATCCAACTTTCTGGACTTTGGTGAGACTTTTTCTGTTGCACTAGACATATCGAAGGCCTTCGATAGAGTCTGGCACAAATCTTTAATTTCCAAACTGCTCTCCTTTGGTTTCTGTTCTTCCATCTGTGCCTTTGTCTCTAATTTCCTTTCCGGCCGTTCCATAGCTGCGGTTGTGGACGGCCATCGCTCATTTCCTCATCCTATCAACTCCGGTGTTCCACAGGGTTCTGTCCTATCTCCTATTCTCATTCTAATTTTCATAAATGATCTTCTCAACTGTACATCCAGTCCCATCCATTCATATGCAGACAACTCTACTTTACACCACTCAATTAGTTTTCCAGAATGCCCCAGCCAGCAGTCCCTCAAAAGTAAAAGTAATGAAGCCATAAAATGCTTATCTTCTGATTTAGCTACTATTTCCAATTGGGGTAGAGAAAACCTTGTTACATTTAATGCTTCCAAAACTCAATTTATCCATCTTACTTCCCGTCAGGAACCTCCAGAGGACTATCCCTTATTTTTCAACAATACAAAAATCAACCCTTCATATTCCCTCAATGTTCTCGGTGTCTCTTTTTCTTCTGCTCTCACTTGGAAAGACCATATTACCAGTCTCGCTAAGGCAGCCTCCCAGAAGCTGGGTGTGCTCAACTGCCTCAAGGGGTTCTTTACCCCTGCTCAGCTTCTTGCTCTGTACAGCGGCACATTGCGTCCTTGTATTGAGTATTGTTCACATGTGTGGGGAGGATCCTCTCACACCGCACTCCTAGATAAAGTAGAAAGGAAAGCCTTTCGTATCATTAACTCCCGTCCACTCACCAACTCTCTGCAACCTCTCTCTCTTCGCCGCAATGTTGCATCTCTCTCACTATTCTATCGCTATTACAATAATCAGTGTTCCTCGGAGCTTTCCCAGTGTATACCACCTCCTCTACGTAGGGTACGTAGTACCTGCCTTGCAACACAATGCCACCCATACTCTGTGCAACTCTCCAACCCAAGAGTGAAACGCTATTCTCAGACTTTCTTCTATTCAACCTCTGAGCTCTGGAACTCTCTCCCAGAATCAGTCTTTCCCTCTTCCTATGACTTAAATTGCTTCAAACTCCGTGGTGTGTCCAGGCATTTTAGCTCGAACGTCCCTTGATTTCGGCCCTGTCACTCTTTGAAATCTGGGGGAGGCACTCGCTGCAGGCAGTTATGCCTTTTGTCTCCCTCATTCACATAGGAAAAAAACAAAACAAATTAAAAATGCCATGGATAAACACAAGAGGAAGCCCTAACATCAATAGTGCCCTAATACACCTTCCAGATCAATATACTGCCACAGATAAACACAAGAGGAAGTCCTAACATCCATAGTGCCCTAATACACCTTCCAGATCAATATACTGCCACAGATAAACACAAGAGGAAGCCCTAACATCCACAGTGCCCTAATACACCTTCCAGATCAATATACTGCCACAGATAAACACAAGAGGAAGCCCTAACATCCATAGTGCCCTAATACACCTTCCAGATCAATATACTGCCACAGATAAACACAAGAGGAAGCCCTAACATCCATAGTGCCCTAATACACCTTCCTGATCAATATACTGCCACAGATAAACACAAGAGGAAGCCCTAACATCCATAGTGCCCTAATACACCTTCAAGATCAATATACTGCCACAGATAAACACAAGAGGAAGCCCTAACATCCATAGTGCCCTAATACACCCTCCAGATCAATATACTGCCACAGATAAACACAAGAGGAAGCCCTAACATCCATAGTGCCCTAATACACCTTCCAGATCAATATACTGCCACAGATAAACACAAGAGGAAGCCCTAACATCCATTGTGCCCTTATATACTATTTGGTCCGAGGGTGGTCGTGTTGGACCTCCTCTCTTTCGCTCGATTAGTTTAAAGATTTAAAGGCGTTTCAAGGCCTTACTTTGGGGAAAATAAGACATTTCACCCCATGCAGGTGTCGATTTCTTTAAGGGCGTGCGATAGCGCTGGAGGGCTATATTTGCATTTTATGAAGTATGGGGAGACGTTTTTGGTAGTCTAGGAGACAAACTAATAATATTGCTCGAAAATGGCGGCAGTAAGTCAATTCCTCAATGATAGTTAAACTAAATATCATAATAACCTTCAAAAGGTCGGATCAGACAGTGTTAAACACCTTCCAGATTATTGTAACCCCACACGTCATATACAATGGTGACCGGCAGACAACTCAACCAGTAGACCATTTCAACCCGTAGCTCTCAACCAGTACCCAACAAATAATGATAGGTTAGATTAGTTTATGTTAGGACTAAATGTTGCCATTGTTTTAATTGGTCTGGTTGTATCAAATCCTCTGATCCCAAGAGGTCCTTCTTAACAGTATATTGTTGTATATTGTTAACTCTTATACAAAATTGGGAGAGAGCCTCTAAATGGTTTTATAAATTAATTTTATTTTGTATTGATATCATTATTATTATTTAAACAATCTTTATTAACACTCAACCTGCGGGCATTTTAGCCTGAAATTACCTTCATTCCCTGCTCATTTTCATGTATATGCTAAAGCCAGAGCATAATATATTATTTATCCGTGAAAGTACAACAATAGAGCTTTCCAATGACACCTGAATCATCTCTGTACAATGTCTGGTTGTCTTGCAATAATATTGCACAAGTAGGCCAAAATCGGAAAAAATGTGCGATTTTAACTGTTTTTGCTATGTGTAACACTGCAGGGGTGCGAGGGAACTCTCACGGTTCGGTATGAACCCAGACTCCGTGGGCTCCGGATGAGGGCCCTCGCGCTGCCTGCAACAGCTTGCCTCGCTCCCATGGCCACATTATAAGCAGAAATCAGCGCCGTCAGGAAGGGGTTAATAGTAGTAGTAGTAGAAGTGGGGTGGTATGTATGTATGTATGCATATACTCAGGCACGTACCCAATAGCTGGAGGTGGCCGACTCGAGACAGAGCCCAAACAGGAACAACACAACACATCATAAGAAGCAAAATATATATATTCACACACACCTAGGGTGTCCAGAGGAAGACACAGGGACCAAGGATCACTAAGGGTCTCCAGCACTCCCCCGGTAGTAGTAGTAGTAGTAGTAGTAGTAGTAGTAGTAATAGTAGTAGTAGCCTAGTAGTAGTAGTAGTAGTACATTCATCCATATCTATGTACCTGTTTACATTTATCCTAGGCTCCATTAATCTTTAAGGACTTAGCAGGGGAACGGATAGAAATGTGTATATATCAACGGTATTAGGATAAGATGGAAGATTAGGAAAGCTCAGAAGAAGATCTATCACAAAGGCCAAAAAAGACCAAAAAATGCTGCATCTGTACAAAATATGAGCACAAATGTACTTGATACAAATGTGTGCAGAAAGGACAAAGATGCATTGACTGTAATAAAGGTTCTCTGTGTCGTAACCCTTTAGGTAGAGCAGATACGAAGGGCGAGACGGCAGCCAATTCCCAGAGTGAGCGACGGGACGCTGCTGAGGGGGGCCAACACGGTGGCAGTGAACCCGAAAGAGCATGGGGAGAAGCGGGGCCCTCAGGGGTTCCAAGAGAAGTAGGGGAACCCCAAGAATGAAGCAGGTAGAAACGATGATGACATGCCAGACAATGAAGAGCTTCGAGATGCACAAAATGAGGCAAAACCACAGAGGGAGGTGGCCAATGATAGACCCACAGCAGAAGTTGGTAGAGGTGGAAATATTCTTTGGAAAGGATTACGGGAACAGGAAGTTAAAACTTGGACATATGCAGCATATTCAAAAGTTGTAGATTGGTCTGCACATAACTTATTTAAGCCACCTAAATGTGCAGCCGCCACCAAAATTGTAAAAGAAATTACCACGTTAATTCATAATTATGTCCATGACACAGCTTTAGCCCCGTACGCTCTCAAGATACATTCAGCATTCCACATCTCTTCTGGCAAAAAACTCACAGGAAATCTAAACTAAATGAAAACGTGACTATGCTAACAAAAAGAGTGAAACTATGGTATGATAACAAGATGGATGACTTACTCAGTGAAGCCAGATCATTACAAGAGAGACAATGCAGGCGGCAGCACAAAAGGGAAACCACTGAGGACGAGGCCAGGAGATTTGACAACCAGATGAGACAGGGTAAAGTGGCACCTGCAATACAGTTCCTGACAACGGAGGGCAGCTGGTGGGTTGTTGCCTGCCACAAGAGAAACCATCAACCTGTTGAAAGTGAAACATCCACAACTTAGTATCTCCGAGAGTCGTAGGATCAAGGGGGCTTATATACCACCGAACTCTCGGGATACAAGGCAAGGTCTGGATGCAAATGGTTGGAGAACAATCCTGAGCAGCGCAGTCTTCGGACCGGCAGCGACCGACTTATTTAGGGCTCTATCAGCTCTTGCAAGAAAGATGGCTGTCCAAAAATTGTCAACACTTGAGGCTTTCACAGCTTGTCGTCTAATACCACTGGACAAGAATCCAGGGTGCACACCAGTGGGGTGGGTGAAGTGCTAAGAAGAAGAATCGGAAAGTGCATAATGGAGGTGGTGAAAGATTATGTGCTGTCAGCGGCAGGAAATCTCCAAGTGTGTGCCCGCCACCATTCAAGGGGAGAGGCAGCAATTCAAGCAATAAGAAAAATACTATATGAGCGAGATGACTGTAAAGCTGTGCTGCTAGTGGATGCATCAAATGCCTTTAACACCATCAACAGAAAGACAGCAATACATAACATCATGGTAAAATGTCCCAGCTTTGCCACCTATTGTAGAGAACACCTATAAACAGCCTGCCGACCTCTTCATAGTAAACAACCAGAACACATGACGTGGATCGGCACTGAAATCAATGGAAGGAACCACACAAGGTGACCCCGTAGCAATGGCAATGTATGCATTAGGTCTCTCAGTGTTGCAAACCATAACAAGCCATGAGGCAGTGCAAGTCAATCAGGTGGCCTATGCAGATGATCTCACAGGAGCGGGAAAAGTCAACGATATCAAGTACTGGTGGGAGCAAGTATCAGGTGTAGGCCCAGAAATAGGATACCACCCAAATGCCAGTAAATCTATACTAATAGTAAAACCGGAACATTATGAAAGTGCCGTAGAAGCTTTCAACGGTAGCGAAATGGTCATAGCAAAGGACGGACAGCATAACCTTGGGGCGGTGATTGGCACGGAAGAGTTCAAGAAGTAATACATAGAGGAGAAGGTCAGGGAGTGGGTAACAGAAATTGAAAAACTGGCCAATATTGCAAAGATGGAACCGCAGGCTGCATATTCGGCATTTACACATGGGGTCAAACATCGCAGGACCTACTTGATGCGTACCGTTCCAAACGTGAGTACATTACTTCAACCGCTGAAAGATGCCATCAGAGACAAACTCATCCCAGCGTGGGTAAAGTCCCACCCCCCAAGTGCTACAGAGAGGAAGTTGCCCGCACTTCCTTCTACGTTGGGAGTGTTTGGAATCATCAATCCTATGAGGAGGGAGACAACGGAACACAAGAACTCAGTAAAGATAACAGGATCTCTCACTGAACGTATCGTAGCACAAGATTCTGACGGGGAAGTAGACCAGGTAGACATTTACAACATCAGAAAGACCGTCACGTTAGAGAGGCATAACTCACAGACAAATTACCTGGCATGATTCATGCAACAACTTTCCCAGATACTTGTAAGGAAAAACTAGATAGTACAAGAAGCGGGTGCTTCAAATTGGCTGACAACACTACCAATCAAGGCAAAAGATTTCAACCTCAACAAAAAAGAACAAGAATTCTTTGATGCCATTGCACTGAGGTATGGTTGGCCTATTGAAAGACTGTCCAATCGATGCATTTGTGAAGTCAACAATGATGCAAACCATTTATTGATATGTAAGAAGGGAGGGTTCATTAGTATCAGGCACGATGAAGTGAAAGAAGTAACAGCGAACATGCTCAGGGAGGTGTGTCATGATGTGGCATGCAAACCACCAATCATTCCCTTAAATTGGAGAGGTCTTGCAGCACAGGATGGCCAATACATCAAATGAAGCACGGGTGGACGTTAGTGTAAGAGGTTGTTGGACAAGAGGACAGCGAGCGGTCTTTGACATAAGAATATTTAACTCAATGGCCCTTAGCTACAGCGAGCTGTCTCTGGAGGCTGCACACAAGAAGAACGGACAAGAGAATCTCAGGGCATATGGGGAAAGAATCATAAATATCGAACAAGGCAGCTTCACCCCACTAGTCTTCACCACATGTGGAGGAATGAGACCCAGGGCTCAGTGCTTCTATTCAAGGCTAGCAGAGATCATCGCAGAGAAGAAGCAACAGCCCAGGATCCAAGTTGTATCCTGGATGATGTGCCACCTATCTTCTCGCTGCTCAGATCAGCATTACTATGTCTGAGGGGAACAAGACTGTCTGCACCAAAACCAATGGCAGTCGCAGATATGAACTTCGAGGCAACAGTAGCTGAGATTGGCTTCAGGGTGCGACTGGATTGAAGTTGCATGTAATAGAGTAGTAGTATAGTAGAGTAGTAAGAATAGAGTAATATCTGATGTTTGCAACAGCTAAAACGTAAAATGTAATGGATGCAATATTATATATACAAATAAAGGTAAAAAAGTAGTAGCAGTAGTAGTAGTAGTGGTATAAGTAGTGGTAGTAGTAGTAATAGCAGTAGTAGTAATAGTAGTAGTAGTAGTAATAGCAGTAGTCAATCAATCAATCATCTTTATTTCGCAATATACATACTAATAGCATATACATTACATAAAAATACATTATAGTAAAAAGTTTCTAAGTCAAATAATAAAATGAGAAATTTCAAAGTAAAGGGAAAACATAGTTATAAAAGTTTTTAAATTAATAAATATCAACATACTCTTACAGAACTGCACATTATAGCTGTTGTCGTACCTCGTTATACTAAATAACAAAGAGGTGCTCCTGCTGATTTTATATATTGGTTAATTTATCATAACTACACAAAGAACCAAAGATTAAAAGCATGACATAATAAAAAATGGATCAAACCATACATTTAATGACAATTAAGAACTCTGATTAGCAGTACAATGATTGTAATTACAAATAATTGTAATACAAATAACTTCGATTAGCAGTAAAATCATTGTACTTAAAAATAATGTTAATACAAATAACTTTGATACAAATCGACTACAAATATTATAAATATAGAATCAGAGTTACAAAATGGAGATCATAACCTGGCTCCAGGTAACAGTACGGGAGGTCGTCGAGCTTCGTGTCTCTGTACCCAATGAATTCTTGCTATAATTATGTCTAGTTCATTTTGTGAGGCTGATATATTATACAAATCACGAAATGTATTGTGAATATAAGTACAAAAATATCCAAGTTGTAACCACGGGAGATTGAACCTGATGATAGATGATCTGGAATGTAAATTTTTTTTATAAAAACGAGCTTGTACCCGAGCCAGGTGATGTCTCAGTAATAACGCACCACAGGACTCGTCCGCCTCGTGGCTGCTGCCGTAAGAGGGAGCACCAGTTATGCGACGCAATGCATTTGAAAAAGCAACTTCAAATGCTTTGAAAAGTTTTACTCTTAAGACATTGCTGTTGTTCCATAAACAAAGTCCGTAATCAGGTATGCAATAAGAATTCAACAGAAATACAAATTTATGTTTATCTACATGTTTAAAATCCCTTAAAATGCTATTAAAACTAGCGTGAAATTTCTTGAGATAAAATTCTATATCGTCTTCATCCTGCAGATCCGAGCGTATTATATGTCCAAGATATTTATATGCATCAACGACATCAAATATATCTGTACCTATCTGTATTGTACATTCGTTATTTTTAGTGCTGTGTGACTTACATTTCATGCATTTAGATTTACTTTTATTTATTTCTAAACCAAGATGTTCAAGTTCAGTAGACAAATGTTTATAGAGACTTTCCATTGTGTCTGTAGTTCTGGCAATTAATACTAGGTCATCAGCGTAAGCGAGGATATTCATTCTAGTTGTTCCTTATTTAAAGCCATGCTCTATGTTAGCTATTTGTTTAATGATGTCATCAATATACAATTTAAATAAAAATGGAGAAAGTTTACCTCCCTGCTGAACACCCTTTTCCACAGGATAAAAACGACTCTGGTGGTCCCTCCAACAGACATTTGCATATTGGTTACGTAAATAATGCATAATCATAAAAACAATATCGACAGGAACATCCCTATCTAAAAAGTTTGTTTCCTAATAACAAATGGTTGACATTATCGAAAGCCTTAGACAGATCGACGAACATTATGATACCACCTCGTATATATTTTTAATATTTCTTCATGGCTTCTTTAACCCTTATTTAGCGGCGAGCAACATAAGTCGAGTTAAATAAAGCTGGACTATGTGGCGGCGCTCGACATAACTCGAGTGGCAATTTCAGCACGTAATGTGGCTGAGAGAGAGAGACAAGTGGTGGCAGGAGACTAGCGAGCGTATGACTGCTCCAGACCACCGCGGCGAACCTACTGACACAAATCTCAGCTCCCTCCTCCCTCTCTCACTCGCTACATACTCAATTATGTACTGAAAGTACCGAATTACCTGCTTTTTGCACTCGCGTTGCACGGTTATTGCAAGAAAACTATCCATCATACAAGGATCGTTATGGTGTCATTCGAAAGCTCTGTTTATGCCCTTTCAGGGATAGGTACTTGTTTTACGTTCTGGGTCTTATTTAGGCATGAAAATGATCACGTAAACAGCCCTATTTTGGCTAAAAACACCCCGCTGTGCGGTACACATAAATAAACCGCATAGGCCGCTCGTAAGGTGTTAAGTAAGAGACATGCATCACTTGTTGATATTCCTTGTTTAAAACCAAATTGCCTTTCATTAACCCGGGAACTGCAGGAAGACTCTTAAGAGTTCCCCCGGCGGACTGCGGGAAGACTCTTAAGAGCAAGGCTTTTGAACACGTACCAAAACCGCGGGTTTATAGGCAGGCGGCTACAAATTGGTGTGGGTATATTACTACATGTCAACTCTCGATACCACCCCGCCACACGCTCGCCCCGCACTCGTGCAAGCGCCACCGCGCCAGAACCCAAGCACTAGTCATGGAGCCCACATGTCCCTCACGCTCGCGCCCTGATGACACAACCAGCCCTCCTTCTGGTGGTGTCAGCCGCCGTGAAAGGCAGAGGGTGGCTACCAGAAACCCTAGCTACTAGTATGACACGCCCTACAGCTCGGAGGATGAAGCACCAGCACCAAAAGCATGTAAAACACGTGCAAGCAAGGCAATTGCGCAGAGGTCATTGGCCTTTGGGGACACTGCCAGCACGACCCAGGCCACTGCAACAACGACTACCACCACCACTGCCACCCCTGCCACCCCTGCCACCAGTACCACTGACGCAGGAGGGTGCCCTAGGGTTGCAGAACCTGCGGGGGCAGGCAAAATCAAAGGCACGGGCGTAGGGAAGAAAACCTGTACGCCTGCCACAGTGACCCTGCCACCACCACCACCACCAGCCGCCCCTGGCCCGGCTGCCCCTACTGCCCCTGCCGCCCTTGCTGCCCCTGCCACCCCTGCTGCCCCTGCCCAAGGAAAAGGGAAGGGAAGGGGAAAGGGAGAGGGAAAGCGACTGCTGGCCCTGCCGGCCCTGCTGTCCCTGCCGGCTCTGCCGTCCCTGCCGGCCCTGCTGCCCCTGCCGCCCCTGCCCAAGGAAGAGGGAAAGGGAAAGGGAAAGGGGCGACAGGCACCACCATCATCTTGCCTGCCTCCAGGCCCACTGCACCACGCACCACTGCCGCCCCTGCCGACGCCGCCCCTGCAGACGCCCCTGCTGGCCCTTCTGCCCCTGCCCCTTCCCATAAGACGCCCCTGCGTGCTAGAGTGAGCAGAAAAATCTGACACTATCCAAGTACGCCGCCCTGCTGTTTGGTGGATTTGGGAGTGGACAGTGGAAGTGAGTCAGACGTCGGTGATGAGAATGAAGAAGGGCGTCTGTCTAGTGAAGAGGAGGGTGATGATGATGCTGTGTTGTATCGCGAACATGACAGCGATATTTCAGATGCAGAAGCAGACGGAGACGACATTCCGATCCCTGGCATGCCTTCGTTTGAGTGGTCTGACGGGGTCACTTTTGTGCCTGATGTGCCCCAGTTCAATCCTGGGACGTCAGGTACAACTGATGACTGGCCCTGTGACGATTACGCAAACGAAAGCGACTTCTTCCTCGCTTTTTTCGATTTGGAGGTAATGACTTACATCGTTGCCCAAACAAACGCCTACTACAGGTGGGTGTTTGGCAAATTGAACGTCATTTCCCCAAAAGCGAGAATACGAGGGGGGGTGGATACGACTGTGGAAGAATTCATGACGTTTTTTGCCTTGTTGTTCCTCATGCCTCTTTGCAAGAAGCATGTGTTGCAACACTACTGGAAGCACGACCCTCTCATCGCCACCCCAACTTTCAATAAGTTCATGACTCGTGACAGATTTTTGTTGCTGCTAAGATTTATGCACTTTGCAGACAACGAAAATCCTAACAGGATTGACAGGATATGGAAAGTTCGGGATGTGTTCACCATGTTGTTGGAGAGGTATAGGAAATATTTTTACCCCTTCCTCAATTTGGTGATTGATGAGTCGCTCGTGCTCTTCAAAGGACGTCTTGTTTTCAAGCAGTATATCCCCTTGAAAAGGCATAGGTTCGGAATCAAGCTCTTCGTGTTGTGCGACTGTGAAACTGGAATAGTGCTTGACATGATCGTGTATACAGGAACTGACATTGACGTACCGAAAGCCGCTCCCGGTGACCCCATGGGCATGTCAAGTGCCATCGTCAGGAAAATGTTGGCACCTTACCTGGGCAAAGGCCACATCATCTACACTGACAACTGGTATACTTCTCCTGCTCTCTGCCAGATTCTTCATGACAACCAAATGGGGTCATGTGGGACTGTCAGAAAGACAAGAAAGTTTATGCCAAAGTTCACAGGTGATGTCATTCCTCTGTCAGATGCCTCCTCCAGTGACACACCTTCTGAAGACGAACTGGCCAAGGAACACTGCGAGAGGCATGTCCGAAGAAGGCGACGAAAGGCGCAGAAGTACAAGCAACTTGAAAAGTCCGGGAAAGTGGTAGCCCTGAAGTGGAAGGACAAAAGAGACGTCCACCTGCTTTCCACAGTCCACACAGGTGCCCAGATGGACTCTGGTTAAATCCACTACCGAACCAGGAAGACCATCTATAAGCCCGACATGGTAGTGGACTACACAAAGAACATGCGCCTGGTGGACAAGTCTGACTGTCAACTGTCAGGCGTTGAGTGTCTGAGGAAGACTGTGAAGTGGTATCACAAGCTCTTTCTCCACCTAGTTGAAATCACGATGCTCAACGCCTACAACTTGTGGTTGGTGAAGAGAGAGATGGCCCCACACCAGAAGCTAAAATTCCGGGAGTTTGTTTACAACGTTGCATATCAACTCCTGGAGAAGTATGGCACCATACGTACGGCATGGCGTGGGGATCACGTCCCTGACCGCATCCAGCTGGGGGTTGAAAGACACTACCCAACCAACACCGAGCTGATTGGCACTCGTCACAGGCAGGTGCAGTGCCACATCTGCAGCTCCAGTGTCAGGAAACCCCATGTAACCAAAAGAGTCACCTCAATGTGCGCCGAGTGCAAAGTTGCACTCTGCTTGGGTGACTGCTTCAGGGACTACCACATGTATAAAAACTACTGAGTGCCGCCCCCTGCCCTGCCCTGCCCTTGACTCGCGCCCTACCTTACCTGACCTGACCAAATTGATCACGCTACCTCATAATGTCACATATATATTATATAATGTATAAGTTCCAAAGATGTCCCTGTGATATAGCTTTTTACATTATATAATTGTATCTTTCATTATTTAGTTTATAAGTTTCAAAGATTTCCATGTAATATGCCTTCTTTTTTTAGTATATCAATATATATGTTTGTTATAGCCTAAGTAATGTGTCTATATTTTCTTACCTCAAATGAATTGTACCAAAATAAATATGTTTCAATAAATCCTGTCAAACCTACTAAGATAATAATAAAAAAAAAAAAAAAAAAAAAAAACAAGGTCATGTCATTGTATTCTTACAATATGATATATTATATGAATATTTCATATTGTTAGAATACAATGGCATGATCTTGTAAAAAAAAAAAAATATCAAAATTTATCTAAACAGTATGAAACCTTCCCCATACCTCTTGGATTCGATCCCACTACCCTACCACACTTTGAGTTTTCCAGTACGCGACCTTACCAACCATGCCACAGGAGCTCATACCAAATGTCACTCAAAACTTCGTGTCTACAATCGAAATGACAATATACAAAACAAAAATGAATTATCCCACCAATTTACGTTTGTAAATTGATGGGATTATCAATTATATCATGCAAAGGTTTATAAAAGTTTGTCTCTGTCAAGAATTAGTAATTATATAACTTTATTCTGTCAAAAATTGCCCAAACACTCAGCAAAATTGCCCCTCTCAGTGTGACTCCAGTCATTATCACAAGGTCAGTGGGTCAGTGGGTGACCCTTCCCTCCCTCCATCCACAACACCTCTCTCTGTCTGAGTTTGGCTACCAACTAAATTCGTATAAATACAGCATGCATAAAATACTCTTCACAAATACATTTGTATTGTATAATATTGTAAATAATAATGAATAATAACTGTGTAGGTGTCGAAAATCGCTCAACCATCTTTCTTATATCTCGCCTACGCGCGTATATTGGATTATACATAGTCATGACTGTCATACAAATACTTGCAGTAGGTCTCGAATAAACATTTAGATTGCATATTACTTGGAAATAAATAAATATAAGTTTTCTGGTGGCAATCTACCCTTTCGCAAGTGTCAGGCGACACCAGTCTATATTTAGCTCTCTATCAAAAAAGGTTAATCCGATGTTTACTGACCACCCTCGTTCCTGGTCTATAATATAGTACTTTATTTACAGTCAATGGCCTACATATTTCTGTGGAACTTCACATGTGTCTAAAATGCAATGTCTGCTTGCATAAAAATGCAATTCTGAAAGCCATTTATACATACGACATACGCATGTCTCACTTTCTCTCTCTCTCCATTCCTGACTCATGTTATTGTAGACCTCTGGGTGGTAACGAACCCCAGG
This sequence comes from Paralithodes platypus, assembly GCA_032716605.1. Lineage (NCBI taxonomy): Eukaryota > Metazoa > Arthropoda > Malacostraca > Decapoda > Lithodidae > Paralithodes > Paralithodes platypus. The sequence continues at coordinate 571,206 of CM064481.1, forward strand.
CACCTGCTAGACATAAGGTTCAAAATCCCAAGACATCCATACGCCTCGGGCGCCTCCACAATTATCACACAGCTGCGTATGTTTCTTGATAGCCGCGTATGTTTCTCCCTACCTTCACTCTCTCCACGACTCACTCCCTGCCTCCCTCCCACCCACCCACCCACCAAACCACCCACCCCCACCCACCCTTTTAGGCTTCCGTCTGCTAGAAACTCATTGATAATGTGCATAAATATCACATGAATTGGTCTATATGCGGTATATATATTATTATATGGGATGTCTATATACGTACAAGTCTGTGTTATAGCATGACAGTGCTCTAAGTACGAGATATACATGATATTTATGGCGCAACACACCCACTCCCCCTTCCATTCCCAGCACAACTCAATCACACCTTGGTTCACGCATAGAAACTCATTGATAATGTGCGTAAATATCACATGAATTGGTCTATATGCGGTATATATATTGTTATATGGGAAGTCTACAAACGTACAAGTCTGTATTATAGCATGACAGTGCTCTAAGTACGAGATATACGTGATATTATAGCGCAAACCACACTCTCATCTCATAAATTGCCGCCAAACCTCCAACCCGTCTTCATTCCCGCCTAAAAATTAATTGATAAGTCCCTTATATATTGCAATTTTTGGTCACTATGAGGCATATTCATTGTTATATGGGTGGCCTACACACGTATACGTACTCTACATAGCCTAAAAGGGATAAAAAAAGGAGATATACGTGATATTATGCGGTAACCCACCCCCTCCTCCCTCAGGTTCTATCCCCTGGGCGCGTGAAAATTCGGCAGGGAAATCTCGCCGCTCGATGACAATCTAGCCGCGCGGTGCCATTCGCTCCACATTTTTCAACTACGGACCGTTCCCCCACCATCCCCAGACATTTTTTGGGGGGTCAAATATATATGGGCCGATGCACGCAAACATTCCCTACACGCTGATGTACTTTTTATCAAAATTGGCAATGGGTCCCAAAATCATACATGCGCACAGTATGTACCTGTAAAAAAAAAAATGTGCGCCGCGGAGAGGTTAATACTAATCTTTTCTGATAACACCTCTAATAAATTAATCTTAAAAACCTTCAGTAAACATGATGACTGCATCACAGGTCTATAGTTTGAAGAGTCACTAATATTGCCTTTATTATCTTTAATTATTGGAAAAATATTCCCTTTAAGCATATCGACTGGCATATAGCAGTGGGAGAATATTGCGTTATACAACTGTGATAGAATATCTAGTAAATTATCGGAAGCGTTTTTCAAAAGAACAGTATGAATCCCATCATGGCCTATTCCATTGTTTAATTTACCCAGCGCTCTCCTAATTGAAACTTTCGATATTTTTAAATGCATTTTTGTACCGTTTGACCAAGCTCTTTTAACTTTATCAAGAAGATCAACTTCATCCGAATAATTTCTTTGAACTTGATGTCCCAGAAATGTATCTGCGAATATATTCGTAATTTGTGTGCTGCAGGTTTCTCCATCAATTATATTAGAAATCTTCGCTTTCCTTCTCTTCTTTTTTACTTCTTTCCAAAATTTATTTTTATTTTTATCAGCAAATTTGTCTACAATAGACTGACATATTTCCATATGTTTATCTCTTTTGCAACTGTTAAGATTACTTTTAAATTCTTTTCTAGATTCCAACATGTTTAAATATTCCAGTGTGTCTCGCTTTCTTCCAAGTTCTACCCACTTCAAATAATCATGTCTAGCAATTTCATGTTTCTGTTTAACCCTTCGGTTCCATCCTGGGATTACTTTATATATATTAACTTTAACGAATTTAGTTTTATAAGACTATGATGCATCCACCACGGCTGAACAAAATTCTGTATAAAATTTATCAATACACTTCAAGTGCTCACTATTTCGGCATCCAACTTTAGAACAGTTTTCACATATATTAAAACTAATTGTACTGAGATTTAGGAAAAGGAGGTCGTCGATCTCTCTAAGATCAGATGGTTGTAAACGAGTCCAATTTACATGTTCATTTTCATGATTTACATTATTAGGTTGTGTACAATTGTATCCTAACTGCATAGTTGGCAAACTTTGTGGTAGTAGTAGTAATAGTGGTAATAGTAGTAGTAGTAATTGTAGTAGAAGTAGTAATAGTAGTAGTAGTATTGATGTACTTACTTCAGCAGCATTATCTTGCACACATTCTCCTTGCGCTTTATTAAGTTCCTCACAATAATTAAAGATTGTGTTCAAGTCCTCCACGCAGCCTGTGGGATAGTGGAGAGGGTCAGTGGCAACAGTAAAAATATGGAGCTTGTACTAGACCGAGCTTTGCCACGGCATTCATCTAAAGTAATTTTGTGTTTTATTTATCCAGCTGTCTTGTCCTTCCCAGTAATAGAACAAGGATCCTCTAGGTTGTGAGCAGAGCGCGCTAAGCGACTGTCTTCTTAAATTCCATTCCATTACAAACCCTTATAATTATGTGTAACCTGACAATTTCAAAATTTAAGTTTCGTAAGAATTAAACTACCAAACATAATATAACTTTGATCTAGTTTCCAATTCCAATGTGAAGGTGCCTCAAAATATTCCGAGAAATAACTTGTTCATAAAATAGCCAGAAAAATGTGCTAGTGTGACACCACCTTAACTGATATGAGGAGCTCAGAACGATGAGGGCGCAAGTGCCGCCGCATGGGGACATCGTAAAAAGGCCTCATGCGGGCCCTGGTATGCTTAAATCCATTATGATGCAGTGGTGCTTGTGGCCTTCTGGTTCTGAAAGCCCTATAGAACCAGAAGCCACAAGAGCCACTACAAGAGAATTGGATTTACGGATTCCAGCGCTTGCACGAGGCCTTTTTCCGACATCCCTCGCGGTGGCACTTGCGCCCTTGTGGCACTGACAATTATGCTGACAATTTATGGGATCATGAGAAACCAGTGTATCTCTTAGCACTATCTCATCCGACCTTTTGTGGGTTATCATATTTCAATTCATTTTTAGTGAGGATTTTGCTTGCTGCCCACATTTTCCAGTAATGTACTTTAGCTTGTGCCTTTGGCTAACGAAAACGCTTTCACAGACTGCCTCCAAACTAAACGGTACTCCCCAGAAGAAAAAAAACTTCAAGGTAAATATGTACATTTTTCAATACAGCAATGTTTGTTAGAAGGCCGATTCTTGTAGGTTACAGGCTCGCTATCAATCGTCTAGAAATAATCATCAGCTAAATGAGGTTATGCATCTTTAGTGTCGCCAAACTAATGAGGTGAAGTATCCTAAAATCTCCAAACTAATGGAGCAAAACAGGGGAGATTTAAAAATACCTTCCTTGGGCCAAATTCCAAGTTTTAACCCGTTCAGTACCAACGATGGCAGAGAGCCGTCAGTAGATAAATCACTCCCCCAGTCCCAGCGACGGCTGCCAACCGTCAGTAATATACGATCCTTGTAACTGCCAGTATCAGGCAGTACCTGGTACCACAACGTCTGAGCACTGCTCTAAGACCTTGGCAACACTTCTCAGCTTATATCCAAGACCCCACATCCTTGGAGAGGCAGTATTCCTCCATCTTTTGAGGTGAGAGGCTGTAATATCTTGCCTCTGAAACCATTTTGGCCACATTGCTTGGGACTGGGGGGTACATTTATGCTATTACCCTATGGTGCAGTAAGGGTTAATATTCATATGCATTCAGCCATAAAATCTATGTATTATATAAATAACCAAATCAAAGGCTTGTTGTTGGATTTGCAATTTCAGGATATATTCGTTCTCTCAGTGTGTCCTTTAGACCCCAGAAACCCTTGCCAAAAAATAATTAATTAATTAAAATTATATAATATTTAATCTAAAAACTACTGAAACCCGTCTGTAAGCTTTTAAATGCACCCCCTAGACCCACTTTGTAGCCAGGAAGAACCCTCCTCTCCCCTCTTCAGATGTAAATCTGACCACTTTTGTTTTCAGTTGAAACCTATATTGTCCAAGAGCAGAGTTCTCTAGCATTGGAGGCCCTCTATCGCTCGCTGGGAAACTAGTGACACATGAATGGCTAGTAACATCTTAACAAGCACCACCACATTGGAACAGTCCACTTATTAACCCATCTAGTTCCGGTGACGTTCTTTTCAATAGATTCTAGCACCTATTAGATGATTGTATTCAGCTTAGGAAGGATCTCTAACAATGAAAATACTACATACTATCTCAATTAATCCTTTTAGCTACCACAGATCCTTCCTTGTCTGAATGAAATAATCCAAATATAGCTAGAATATCATGAAAAAATACTTCTCCGGTACAGAAGGGGTTAAGGCCAAGTTAATGGGACCCAAGGGAGGGCTTCAGGAGCACCACCCTGGAGTTTACACAGTTAAGGCCAAGCTAATGGGACCCAAGGGAGGGCTTCAGGAGCACCACCCTGGAGTTTACACTGTTAAGGCCAAGCTAATGGGACCCAAAGGAGGACTTCAGGAGCACCACCCTGGAGTTTACACTGTTAAGGCCAAGTTAATGGGACCCAAGGGAGGGCTTCAGGAGCACCACCCTGGAGTTTACACTGTTAAGGCCAAGCTAATGGGACCCAAGGGAGGGCTTCAGGAGCACCACCCTGGAGTTTACACTGTTAAGGCCAAGCTAATGGGACCCAAGGGCTTCAGGAGCACCACCCTGGAGTTTACACTGTTAAGGCCAAGCTAATGGGACCCAAGGGAGGGCTTCAGGAGCACCACCCTGGAGTTTACACTGTTAAGGCCAAGTTAATGGGACCCAAGGGAGGGCTTCAGGAGCACCACCCTGGAGTTTACACAGTTAAGGCCAAGCTAATGGGACCCAAGGGAGGGCTTCAGGAGCACCACCCTGGAGTTTACAGTTAAGGCCAAGTTAATGGGACCCAAGGGAGGGCTTCAGGAGCACCACCCTGGAGTTTACACAGTTAAGGCCAAGCTAATGGGACCCAAGGGAGGGCTTCAGGAGCACCACCCTGGAGTTTACACAGTTAAGGCCAAGTTAATGGGACCCAAGGGAGGGCTTCAGGAGCACCACCCTGGAGTTTACACAGTTAAGGCCAAGCTAATGGTACCCAAGGGAGGGCTTCAGGAGCACCACCCTGGAGTTTACACTGTTAAGGGGAGATGGCATTATTTATCTGCTCATTGTTTTATCGTTTTATTATTTTTTCACTTTCCTCCCTAGACCTCCATCAACCTTTAAAAATCACTCCCTTGACCCCCCTTCAACATAAATCACTCCCTTGACCCCCCTTCAACATAAATCACTCCCTTGACCCCCCTTCAACATAAATCACTCCCTTGACCCCCCTTCAACATAAATCACTCCCTTGACCCCCCTTCAACATAAATCACTCCCTTGACCCCCCTTCAACATAAATCACTCCCTTGACCCCCCTTCAACATAAATCACTCCCTTGACCCCCCTTCAACATAAATGTTTACATTTTTCGGTAGAAAAAATGTCCCGGTTCTTCGGCCGGTTCCTCTTAAAATTACAGGCTCGATATCTCTCGCCAGGAAAAAAATCGACACCTAAATAGCACGAAAGGTCTAAAAATGTACATCAAAATGGGGCGAAAGGTGTTTAAATCACCAAACTAATGGGCCGAACGTCTTAAAATCTCAAAACTAATGGGGCTAAACAGAAGGGAGAAAAGGGACCAGAAAAACGGCCCATCTCCCCTTAAGGAACAGTTGGCTACATACTGTACATTGGCATATACTCCATGAATTGTAGGTGAAGTATTATGAATAAATTAGATACGTATTTTGTTAGGTAGTAGTTGAATAATATGACCAATTGACCCCATGCGAGTTTCATGCTATAAGGAACGTAGAGCTGTAGACATCAATAGTTAGCAGAATGATCAGCAATAATACGGTTTCATGCTATAAGGAACGTAGAGCTGTAGACATCAATAGTTAGCAGAATGATCAGCAATAATACGGTTTCATGCTATAAGGAACGTAGAGCTGTAGACATCAATAGTTAGCAGAATGATCAGCAATAATACGGTTTCATGCTATAAGGAACGTAGAGCTGTAGACATCAATAGTTAGCAGAATGATCAGCAATAATACGGTTTCATGCTATAAGGAACGTAGAGCTGTAGACATCAATAGTTAGCAGAATGATCAGCAATAATACGGTTTCATGCTATAAGGAACGTAGAGCTGTAGACATCAATAGTTAGCAGAATGATCAGCAATAATACGGTTTCATGCTATAAGGTACGTAGAGCTGTAGACATCAATAGTTAGCAGAATGATCAGCAATAATACGGTTTCATGCTATAAGGAACGTAGAGCTGTAGACATCAATAGTTAGCAGAATGATCAGCAATAATACGGTTTCATGCTATAAGGTACGTAGAGCTGTAGACATCAATAGTTAGCAGAATGATCAGCAATAATACGGTTTCATGCTATAAGGTACGTAGAGCTGTAGACATCAATAGTTAGCAGAATGATCAGCAATAATACGGTTTCATGCTATAAGGTACGTAGAGCTGTAGACATCAATAGTTAGCAGAATGATCAGCAATAATACGGTTTCATGCTATAAGGTACGTAGAGCTGTAGACATCAATAGTTAGCAGAATGATCAGCAATAATACGGTTTCATGCTATAAGGTACGTAGAGCTGTAGACATCAATAGTTAGCAGAATGATCAGCAATAATACGGTTTTAGTACATTGATAAATACGTAAAACCAAATTCAACTTACTCTTTATCCTTCAGAAACCTACATAATTACTGTATTTGTGTTTAATATCGATGTTTACAGGCCGAACTTCCTTATAGACTGAAACTCGAAAGTGGTCAATTACCGGTTTTATAGCAGATTATTCTTGTAAGTATATCACACAATGATTCCTTCCATACGGTACAGTCGGCCAAATAAGTGAAGTCTGAGCACCAAGTATATGTTAATAAATAATTGGTATCAGCAATATATATAACTATATTTATTCGTTTTCGAGTGACATATACAAACATGTTCCTACACTTAACCATCCTATTCAACATCTGACAGACATTCATTAATACAGCAACATGTGAATAATAATACATGTCGTCAACTGTACTTACCGTTTACTAGTTTTCTTATACATTTGCTGCAGGACTTCTTGTTGTCACTAGCACATTCGGCTGGAATTACAAATTACATAAATATCAATAGTGTTAGAGGAAGCATTATATTTAAAGTTACATTATACAGTAGTTACTTTAATGTATTTAGTGTTTATCTAGTGTACATAGCGTGCTGCTACACACACACACACACATATATATATATATATATATATGTATATATATATATATATATATATATATATATATATATATATATATATATATATCTATACAGTATATTTATATATATATATACAGTATAATTATATACTCTTAAATTTCAGTGGTGATGGGCTGGTCTATCAGAGTGAGAACTGAGCGATCTCTGCCATACCCATAGCTTACTCTGACTGTTCCTTTTACTTATATATTTTCTAGATCTCAAGTGACGGCGTCTCTTCCGTGGATTGACCTCCCAATCCACCAAGATTGGAAGCCAAAGCGTCACATTTTTTCTTAGCCCCTCAACTCTCTCTTCATAATTGCTGAGGGGCACAGGGCCCTGGGTGGGGCTTTGATTTCCCGGGCGTTTACGCACCCTACTCAGCTCCCCGCCATGGAGTGGCTTCAGTCATCCAGGCTATATTGTGGTCGGCAGGGAGGGTTCTGTGGGGGCGCTCGGTTATGGCCTTGGGGCTGTTCGGCCAGGCAGCTTGGGGAACAACAACAACAACTCTTAAATTTCAGGCTCGCAATCGCTCACCAAGAAAAAATTGAATCGCTCGCCAGGAAAAATGACACAAAGCGTCTTAACCCTTAAAGAGCGGCGGCGGACTTAAGTCCGCCTCCAATTTGCAGCAAGTTAGGAGCATTATTAAGGCTTTTAAAGGGTTAAAATCGAGTGCAAATGGCCGGGAGCGCAGCGGGCCAGACAGCCGACTCCCAGGGCTTACCACCGCCCATTAACTCATGTTCTCTGTGTTCTCAAGAGGCCGGCAGTGTAGCCAGTAGTGAGCATAGCTGGGAAAAATATGCCGCTATATGCTAAACTCCCATGTTACTGGTATCACTGTATGAGAACCACGAGTGCTACGTAGCTCGTTCTGGTCTCATTTTGAAGCTTTTAGGGCCCAGTTATTTGCTGAATACATTTCTGTTCATGCAGATACTTGATTCATCATTCAGGGGGGGCCTGAATATGCCCAAATAAGCCCCAAAAAACCCGCTAGACAAGAGTTAATATTGACAAAGAAATGGGGCAAAAGGTCTTAAAATCGCCAAAATCATTTGCCGAATGTCATTAAATCTGAAAACTAATGCGGTTAAACATGAGGAAGAAGGGGGACCAGAAAAACGACCCATCTCCCCTTAACGGCACCATTATCTTTTTTGTTAATTTAGATATTTTTTGCAATTAGAACACAACTAACCAAATTATCATATTAAGCTCATAATAGGCTGTAAGTTAGTGAGTTAGTTAGGTTAGACTATACACTCCGTTTCTTTGTCAACAGTAAGACCTTTCGTGCCATTTAGATATCGATTTATTCCTAACGAGCGATAGTGATCCTGTAATTTTAAGAGTAACCGGCCTTCGGCCTTGACATTTTTCTACCGACAAATGTACAAATTTGTCTTGCAGGGCGTCTAATGGATGTTTTTCACAGGTTGATGGAGGTCTAGGGAGGAAGCTAACAAATAATAACAAAGGTAACATTTACCAATTGGTAGTTATGTGATCGGGTAACCAGACGTCCATAACATCATTAACCCTTGGAGGACTATCACAGGTGTTGACTGTTAATTATGGCTATAAGTACAGTATTATATTGGTAGCTACTGTAGGTGATCGGGTAGCCAGACGTCCATAACATCATTAACCCTTGGAGGACTATCACAGGTGTTGACTGTTAATTATGGCTATAAGTACAGTATTATATTGGTAGCTACTGTAGGTGATCGGGTAGCCAGACGTCCATAACATCATTAACTCTTGGAGGACTATCACAGGTGGTGACTGTTAATTATGGCTATAAGTACAGTATTATATTGGTAGCTACTGTAGGTGATCGGGTAGCCAGACCTCCATAACATCATTAACCCTTGGAGGACTATCACAGGTGGTGACTGTTAATTATGGCTATAAGTACAGTATTATATTCAGCTTAGCAAGAACTTGGGGGAGCTATAGAGTTAAATGGAATAGTTATTACCGATTTGATTTCTAGAGATCCTTCTTAAGGGGAGGTTTTTAGTTTGTTCCCTAGACTTCCATCAAGCTTATAATTACACTCCTTAGATCCTTTATCTCCTTCCAAGATGAATGTGTAAATTTTTCGGTAGAAATATGTCCTGGCCGAAGGCCGGTTCCTCCTAAATTACAGGCACGCTATCGCTCGCCAGGAAAATATCGACACTTAAATGGCACGAAAGGTCTTAAAATTGACATAAATGGGGCAAAAGATCTTAAAATCGCAAAATTTATGGGAAAACGTCATCAAATCTCAAAAGCAATGGGCCTACACATGAGAGAGAAAGGGGTCCCGAAAAAATTCCCTCAAGTGGAAATCTCTCCCTGAATTGCATAACAGCTAATGATAACCAGAGAAAGTGTAAAACTGCGTCCACAAATACTGAAGAAGCTTAACCCCTTCTGTACCGTCGACATCCTATATATTTCATTCTGGCTACTACTAATCGATGCATTTCAGTTTAGGAAGGATCTCTAGCTATTATAAGCCTGCAAAGTTTCTCAATCAACCCTCTTAGCTACCACAGAATCAGAAGAGACTGGATATCTCCGTCGTCGACACCTACCCAGGATGTAACACAGCACCCCATACCATTAACACATCATAGAAGACTGTATTCCATACAATCACTTACGCCAACAACATAATGTACACTCCTTGAGAGCCCTGTGGGAAAGCCCGATCTCGGCCATGGCCTTCCTTAGGGACTCGGGGCTGTTCGGTTAGGCAGCCTAGGGAACGACAATAACAACAACTAACACAGATCCATGGGGCTGTTCGGCCAGTCAGCCTAGGGAACGACAATAACAACAACTACCACAGATCCATGGGGCTGTTCGGCCAGTCAGCCTAGGGAACGACAATAACAACAACTACCACAGATCCCTGGGGCTGTTCGTCCAGTCAGCCTAGGGAACGACAATAACAACAACTAACACAGATCCATGGGGCTGTTCGGCCAGTCAGCCTAGGGAACGACAATAACAACAACTACCACAGATCCATGGGGCTGTTCGGCCAGTCAGCCTAGGGAACGACAATAACAACAACTACCACAGATCCATGGGGCTGTTTCGGCCAGTCAGCCTAGGGAACGACAATAACAACAACTACCACAGATCCATGGGGCTGTTCGGCCAGTCAGCCTAGGGAACGACAATAACAACAACTACCACAGATCCATGGGGCTGTTCGGCCAGTCAGCCTAGGGAACGACAATAACAACAACTACCACAGATCCATGGGGCTGTTCGGCCAGTCAGCCTAGGGAACGACAATAACAACAACTAACACAGATCCATGGGGCTGTTCGGCCAGTCAGCCTAGGGAACGACAATAACAACAGTTACCCTCTGACCCCTGACCTGTGCGGACGTCCCCAGTGACCGCTAGTGAACCGGTTTACCCTTAGTGAGGTCCTAGTGAACTTTCTTAGTGATGGCTGTTGTTGATGAGTCTGCTGTCTCCTCCAATACTCTCCAGCTTTGTCTTGCTTTGCAAGAAAGACTGGAGAGTGTGGAGCAGGAGATTCAGTGTCTCAAAGATGAAAATTTGGCCTTGAGACTAGCTATGGCGGAAAAGAAGTGTGAGGCTACCGGAAGTGTTCCCAGGGATCGTGAAGCCCCTTGGAAAGTGGTGTCAACCAGTGCAACGGCCTGCAAGCTGAAAAGGCAGCCACTCAAGACCCACAACAACTTCAGCACCTTGGCTGATGAGAGTGATGGCGAGGAAGTGGCGATCATCGAGGCAGTGAGAGGGCAGGGGGGGAAGTCTGCTGCTGTTGCTGCTACAACTCCTGCTACAGGCCGGCAACAGAAAACAGCTACGTCTATTTTAATTGTAGGGGATTCAATGATTAAATACCTTGGTAGGGCTACTAACACACATGTTGGTAAAGTTGTCTGTCTGCCTGGTGCCGGAGTCGAGAAGGTGGCAGAAAAGCTAGATGGTGTCATGGAAGCGAGTGGAGAGGACCCCATCATCTTCCTCAACGCAGGGAGCAACGACATTTGGAAATGCAGGACTGAGGAGTTGCTCACCACGTACCAGGAAATGTTGGAGAGGATCAAGGAGAAGGGTGGAGTTCCTGTGGTACACAGTATCCTACCAAGAAGAGGGGTAAGGAAGGAATGGTCCTCCAGGGCTATTGGTGTAAATAGCCGGCTGGAGAAGTATTGCAAGGCAAATACTATTCCATTCCTGGATAACTGGACCCTCTTCTACGGTAAGGATGAACTGTATGCCCAGGATGGAGTACATCTCTCTCGACTAGGAGTTTCGACCCTTAGCCAGCTCACTCGACAAGTTTGTTGCGGGGTTTGGTTAATAAACCATAGGTGTGTAAGTAAAATAGAATCCCAGCCACATCAAATTGATAGTAATGACGAACATTCTGATAGCGTAGATTTTCCGTCTAGGTCCAGTAGTTTCAAACAGGTAAAAATAAATTAGTTAAAAACAATAGAAAAATAGTTGCAAATACAAGTAGTAGTTTGAGTGTTTATTATACAAATTGCAGGAGTTTATGTAACAAAATGAACGAACTTAGAGCACTGGTTAGCAAAGAAAATATAGACATAATAGCGCTAACTGAAACATGGATTAATACAGAAACCAGGCATTTTTTAGCAGAGTTTGATATACCAGGATATAGTTTGTTTAAATATGACCAAACAAGTAAGAGGGGTGGCGGTATAGCAGTGTTTGTCAGGAGTTCATTAAAAAGCTGTACTAAATCGGGTATTAGAGTATATAATGAAAATGAAAGTGTTTGGGTAGAAGTTAACGAAGGTAGTGAGACTTTAGTTATTGGAGTTATGTATAGACCGCCAAATATGAGTAGAAATGACGGAACATCATTATGGGAGGAAATTAAAATAGCATCAAGGCTTAGCAACGTGTGCATTATGGGGGATTTTAATTTCCCTAATATAGATTGGCAGCAACAAATAGGCGACTCTGATTCAAAGGAGTTTATTGAGGTAGTACAAGATAGTTTTTTATCTCAATTCATAGATACGCCGACTAGAGGTGATAATATTCTCGATTTAGTTTTCAGTAACAATGAACATATGATAAATAGTGTAGAAATCGGGGACCACCTAGGAAATAGTGATCACAATTCTGTGTATTTTAATATACAATGGAAAGGTAATATCAGAGAGAATACAATATTAATACCTGACTTCAGAAAAGCCAATTATGGTTGGTTAAGAGAAGCCCTGTTAGCGGACCCTATGGTCAAAAAATTAAGTCGATCCAGGTGTTCAAATGAGTGTATCCTTTCTCAGGCACCTGTCATCTTAAGTCAGGAGGAGACGTCAAACTTGGTAGATACATACGATAATTTTATCAAGTCAGTATTCAATGCGCAAAATAAATATATCCCCAAAAGAAAATTTAGATCAACACAGAACCAACCCAAATGGATGAATAATAGACTATTAGATCTTCTAGGAAAAAAGAGAGGAATATATAGAAAAATTAAAAAAGGCGAAATTCACCTACTTGCTTACTATCAGAATCTATCACGACAGGTAAAAAAGGATATTAGTAAAGACAAAATAAATTATGAAATTAAGGTTGCCAATGATTCAAAAAATAATCCTAAAGCTTTTTACCAACTATATAAATCCAAGGTTAGAGATGTAATTGGTCCCCTTAAAACTTCGATAGGAAAATTGACAGAAAGTGATTTAGAAATGTGCAGTACATTAAATAGTCAATTTCTTTCCGTTTTCACTAATGAAAATTTGGCACAGTTTCCAGAAGTCCGTAAGGTATACAGCGATAGTATAGAAAATAGGTTAAGTACGGTTACTATAAGTAGAAATTATGTGGTTAAGGAAATTGACAGACTGAAACCTCATAAATCGCCTGGTCCTGATGAGGTATATGCTAGAGTATTAAAAGAATGCAGAGATGAGTTAAGTTATCCATTAACATTTCTATTTAACAAGTCATTAGAAACAGGTATAGTTCCAGAAGCTTGGAAGCTTGCAAATGTAGTTCCGATCTTCAAAAGGTGATAAATCAATAGCATCCAATTACCGTCCCATTAGTCTCACTTCAATCATAGGAAAACTACTAGAGTCAATTATTGCTAGGAAAATGAGAAACCACTTAGAAACATTTAACTTAATCAATTCTTCTCAGCATGGATTCACTCAGGGACGGTCTTGCCTTACTAATTTGCTTAGTTTTTTCTCAGAGGTATATGAAGCAGTAGATAATGACAAGTCATATGATATTATATATTTAGATTTCAGTAAAGCTTTCGACAGAGTCCCTCATGAGAGATTGATGAGAAAGGTTGAGGCACATGGAATAGGTGGGGCGTTGTTAGGATGGATTAGGTCATGGCTAATTGGTAGGAAGCAGAGAGTCAGCATAAATGGTACCAAGTCAGAATGGGGAGCAGTCAAAGTGGTGTCCCCCAGGGATCGGTATTAGGTCCCCTGTTGTTTCTTATATACATAAATGACCTAGATTTAGGTATAACTAGTAGGATAAGTAAATTCGCAGACGATACTAAAATAGGGAGATCAATTGATTCAGATAGCGATATAGAGTGCCTCCAAAGGGATCTAGATACCTTACATGAATGGTCAGTAAATTGGCAGATGAAGTTTAACATTGACAAATGCAAGGTATTAAAGATAGGGAAGATGCAAACAAATTTTAAATATAAACTAGCTAATTTAGAATTAGAAAATTCAGACTGCGAGAAAGATCTAGGTGTGTTTGTTAGCAATGATTTGAAGCCTAGAAAACAGTGTATAAAGAGTTCGTAATAAGGCAAACAGGATTCTCGGGTTCATCTCTAGGAGTGTGAGTAACAGAACTGCTGATGTTATCTTAAAACTTTACTTGTCATTAGAGAGACCCCATATGGATTATGCTGTCCAATTTTGGTGTCCCTTATTACAGAATGGACATAGATTCATTGGAGAGAGTACAGCGTAGAATGACAAAAATGATCCATAATATTAGAAATCTTTCGTATGAAGAAAGGTTGAAGAAATTAGGTTTACATTCGTTAGAGAGACGCAGAGTTAGAGGGGATATGATAGAGGTGTTCAAGTGGGTTAGTGGGATTAACAAAGGGGACATGGCAAATGTACTAAAGCTCAGTGATAGCGAAATAACTCGTACCAATGGTTTCAAATTAGATAAATTTCGTTTCAGAAAAGATATAGGCAAGTATTGGTTTGGTAACAGAGTTGTAGACGGGTGGAATGGACTACCTAGTGCTATAGTGGGATCTAAAACTGTAGGGAGCTTTAAGATAAAATTGGATAAGCATATGGACGAGAAGGGTTGGGTGTGAAGGGGGATCAGCCGGGTTGGGCCAATCAGCGCTCTGCAGACCTCCATAATCCTGCGTTAATCTCTAACCGTTTTTGGTAAGATGATCCTCAGGGTATTAAAGTGTGAAGCCTATAATTGGGCTTTGTAATGAATTGGGGTTGTGTGGGACAGGGATCTGCCTTGCTTAGGCCAATCGGCTTTCTGCAGACTCCCATTTTCTTATGTTCTTATGTTAACACAGATCCATGGGGCTGTTCGGCCAGTCAGCCTAGGGAACGACAATAACAACAACTAACACAGATCCATGGGGCTGTTCGGCCAGTCAGCCTAGGGAACGACAATAACAACAACTAACACAGATCCATGGGGCTGTTCGGCCAGTCAGCCTAGGGATCGACAATAACAACAACTACCACAGATCCATGGGGCTGTTCGGCCAGTCAGCCTAGGGAACGACAATAACAACAACTACCACAGATCCATGGGGCTGTTCGGCCAGTCAGCCTAGGGAACGACAATAACAACAGCTACCACAGATCCATGGGACTGTTTTGCCAGTCAGCCTAGGGAACGACAATAACAACAACTACCACAGATCCTTTCTAAACTGCATAAAATCGTCTAGATATAGCTAGAAGAAAATGTAACAGACCCCGCTGGTACAGAAAGGGTTAAAATCCTCCCCACAACTTACTCTGAGCCTCAATCTTGTCTAGTTCTCCACGGCAGTTGGCTGCATCAACTCCCTCCTCCTCCTCTTCACTTTCCTCCCTGCTACTGTCAGCCTTCACTTCCTCCAGTAGTGTGGCCACTACGGCAGACAGTAACAGCATCTGCAGGATTCCTCGTATCTTGATCACTGAAAGATCAAACAGGTTAAGGGGGGTTACCGTTTTTTTTTTCTTTCTCTCCTTTTCTCACTTTTCCTGGTTTGTATCCATTCGGCCCCATTCAGCCAACTGTTTTAAGACGTTTATCCCCATCCAGGTGTCGATTTCTTCCTGGCGAGCGATAGCGAGCCAACATTGTATGGAGAAATCCAGCTTTGCCGGAGACATTTTTCTATCGAAAAATTTACAAATTTAGCTTGCTGTCAAAAAAAAAAACATATATGCTGCTGGCTTGCTACCGTTCCCCAGGAAAATATTGATACCTGGATGTGGTAAACGTCTTAAAACAGTAGGCTGAATGGGGCCGAATGGATAAAAGCCAAAGAGAGAGCGAGAGAAAGAAAAAAAAACGAGGGGGGCTCCCTTAAGGGGGAACACTGTAAACATTGAACGCTTAACCCATACAGTACCGATGACATTATTTTTATTATAATCTGGCAACTATTAACACGATTTTATTCAGGTTAGGAAGGACGTCTACCCATTAAAAGGTTGCAGACTATCTCAATGTATCCTTTTACCAACCATATACTTTTCTTAAGCTTCAGAAAATCGTCTAAATGCAGCTGAAATAAAAACCAAAAGACGTCGCCGGTACTGAATGGGTTAGTTTTAACAAAGAATGTATAATGTACATAACAAGTGTTTAAACGTTGTATTTTATATTGACAAACCGAAGAACACTGTATATATGTACCATTATTTGTTGCAATTAAACGTTCTATTTTTACAGTGTAGTAGAATTGGTCTCATGGTTTGGACAGAGATAAACTACAGGAGATGAAGAAGGAGAAAATGATAGTGATATGGTTATTGATTTATATTTGGACTTGCAGAAAGGTGTAGACATACAAAGTACACTAGATGAAAAAGAATATATTAATAGTATAGTGACACTGGCAAGGTTTGGTTTGAGTGTATATCAAACTATGTAACTGACTGCATACACTGTAAATTTTGCATATGCTTTTCAAAACAAATAGAATGTAACCAAACCAGTGGCCATCTTAACTCTCTCAGGTGTGCAGGTGCCCAACCCCGAAAGGGGTTTAAAGGGGGGCGGTATCCCTTGCCAAAGGTGGCTTTCTAGGGCCTTTCCTAGCTGATGCTGAGAGCATTGATTTCTAGTCATGTGGTGATGGGCTGGTTTATCAGAGCGAGAGTTGAGCGTTCTCTGCCATACCCATAGCTTACTCTGACTGTTCCATTTACTTTTATATTTTCTAAATCTCAAGTGTTGGCGTCTCTTCCGTGGATTGACCTCTCTACTGCCAACCTAGAGGTTGGCAGACTGGGAGAAAAAGTGTTAAATTTTTTCCTTTGCCCCTCAACATTCCCTTCATAATTGTTAAGGGGTACAGGGCCTTGGGTGGGGCTTCGGTGTCCCAGGAGTTTTCCACTCCCTCCTCAGCTCCTCGCCTGGGAGCAGCTTCGGTCACCTGGGCATTCTTAGTTGTAAAGCAGGGAGGGTTCAGTGGGAGCGCTCGGTTGTGGCCTTGGCCTTGCTCGGGACCTTTGGGCTGTTCAGTCAGACAGCCTGGAGAGCAACAACAACAACAACAACAACTCTCTCAGGTTCGGCAAAACTTAAGTGTAAGTATGTACCCCTACTGCTCACCCACAAGCGATTTTGTACTAACATGGTTCTTGCTCTATATTTGGATGTGTAATACATTGGATGTAGAGAGCTTATTGTCGGTTAAAATAGAGTAATAACATACGTATATTGTATAACAATAGCGCAAATGGTGCTTGAGAGTGAACGGTAGTGGTAATTAATTTCCAAGATACTCTACTCGGCAGCTGCGACAGACAAGTTTTATAAACACCTGCCAGTGGGACAGATTTAGCTTCAATTTGTACAAATTCGTTATATTTACCATATAAAGCAGTATTACTGCTTCATATGTGCATAATTTTCTTATACAATGAACATTGAAGAACCAGAAAATAGGTGTAAAGAGGAAATATCCAATGTGAAATCGTATATTAGTGATGGGATTGGTCAGAGGGAGGTAGGAGGGAACGCGAACATCTCGAGGGATACTGGTGGGTCTAGGCTGGTCTTGTGGCTGTATGAGAGAGGAGGGTGACTAAACGTATTTGAGGCGGGAGAGAGTTTTTAGGAAGTGGAGAAGGGATAATTGAGGGGGTAAGTAGAGGGAGAAAGGGGGGAGAAGGAAGGGGGGTGGATAAGACACATGTAACGGGAGTACAGGAGGTGGTGGTAAGCAGACATACCACATAATCACATATTGCTTCCTTTTCACCAGCACTGGGGCGTAAAAAAAAAAAAAAAAAAAAAAAGTTTGCTATCTATCAGAAGGAGCCTCGTATTCGCCCAGTGAAATCTTCCAGAAAGAGTGTCGCTGCCCTTGGGTTAACTGGACATGAGAGTTAAGATCCCTTAACTCTTCCTGTACCAGCGACGGTATACAGACATCAGTAAAAAGTCACTCGTCAGTACCAGCGATGGAAGATGTCCATCAGTAATATGTGCTCCTTGTAACTGCCCGTATCAAGCAGTACCTGGTACCATGACTTGTACTCACTGCTCTGAGACATTGGCAACACCTCTCAGCTTGGATCCAAACCTTTGGGAGCTAGCTGGGTCAGTAATCCACTAACTTTTGGGGTGAGAGGGTGTTCTCTCTTGACTCTGAAGCCATTTTGGCCACAATGCCTGGTACTGGAGGGTACATTTATAGTAATACCCTCTGGTACAGTAGGGGTTAGCTTAATGGAGAACAGGAATACGTAAGTCTGAGTCACTTGCGTATTATTAGTGGATGATCTAAATCAGAGTCTGAGATCCAATCTGAACTAATAAATAGCTTTGTTAAGTCTGTTTCACCTGTGTACTAATAGTAGAGGATTTGTGTCCGAGTCTGGCAGCCACTTTGAAATAACTCTCTGGGACTCACAAACATTTAAATTAAGTTACATATCAGTCCCCATGTCCAGCCCACCATCCAAAGGCAGGCGAGCAATGAAACAATATAATGATCGCTCTGTTTAAACCTACAACAATCACATCTACTGTAATGAGTTATACATGACAAGAAAGAGGAAAGCCCATATACTACACCAACAGGGCGCTCATATGAATAAACTATTAATGGTTTGAAATATGTACACCCATCAGGTAAAATGAACTTAGCTTTCTTTAATTTGATAACACTCTTCACATTACTTATGTCAAAAACTTTAGAGGAATAATTTAAAGAGGGTATCACTTTATCTTAGGGATATCTATGGATTTCTTAGAATTAGCTCTAATATCTCCCATATAAACAAAGACTATATTCTTAAGAGTATTAGTAAAATTATATTTATTGCTTAGAATATTTTCTATAACAGGAACAAAACTTTGCTTCTGTAGGCCTTTCAATGAACCTTTTAACGTATTAATTCCGAAATTTACATATTATGAATACAGATTATTGACAATCAGGTAAATATCAGACCTGGTTCTTTGTATTAAATATATTTAGTCTTCTATTACCATGTCTACTAGCTCTTCTGTTTCTAACGGGGAAGTTAAAGTAAGGGTTATTTAACTATCTAAAACGAACTAATAAAAAATTAAAAATAAATAAATATATACACAAATATATAAATATAAAACTTATAGATGGCATGACGAAACCAATATATAATTCTGGGAGGATGATACAATAGCATAGACAAATAATAATTGAAGAAGTAGCCAATAATGCAAGGAATAAAAGGAGAAAGGAGAGGAACCAAGAAGAATAAAGAGGAATCAATAAGAGAGAGTGGAATGAAGAAGAAAGAAGAATACCTAAGAAGAAAGAAGAATGAAGAAGAAAGAAGAATAGCCTTAAAGAAAGAGTAACCAAGAAAAAAGACGAATAACAAAGAAGAAAATAGAATAACTAAGAACAAAAAAATAAACTTATAAGAAAGAAAGGGAACCAAGAAGAAAGAAGAGGAATTTAAAAAAAAAAAGAAAATCAAGAAGAACGAAGAATAGCCAAGATAAAACGAGAATAACTAAGAAGAAAGAAGATGAACCAAACATAAAGAAGAATCCCTAAGAAGAAAGAGTTGGAACTTAAAAGAAAGAAGAAGAAGAAAGAAGAAAGAAGAATAACCAAGAAGAAAGAAGAGGAACCAAGAAGGAAAAAGAATAACTAAGAAGAAAGAGGAACCAAGAAGGCAAAAGAAAAATAACTAAGAGGAAAAAAGAGGAACCAAGAAGAAAGAAGAATAACTAAGACAAAAGAAGAAAAGCGAAAAAGAAAGAGAATCCAAGAAGAAATACCAATAACCAAGAAGAGAGAAGAATAGCAAAGAAGACAAAATATAAACTTGTAAGAAAGAAGGGAAACCAAGAAGAAAGAGGAGGAACTTAGATGAAAGAAGAAGAATCAAGAAGAAGATAAATAACCAAGAAGAAAGAAAAATATCCAAGAAGAATGAAGAGGCACCAAGAAGAAAGAGGAATAACTAGGAAGAAAGAAGAGGAACCAATAAGAAAGAAATACCAATAAGAAAGAAGAATAACTAAGACGAAAGACGACGAACCAATAAGAAAGAAATACCAATAAGAAAGAAGATAACTAAGAAAAAAGAAGAATCCCTAAGAAGAAAGAGGAATGGAGAAGAAAGAAGAACAACTAAGAAGAAAGAAGAGGAACCAAGAAGACAGAAGAATACATAAGAAGACGAAACAGGGAGGCAGAAGAAAAACACATAACTTCTATTACTGTTCATTACCAAGTAAAACAAATAATACAAATATATACTTATAATAATAATAATAATAATAATAATAATAATAATAATAATGATATGTTAAGTGTACAGTACTAACAAATACACCACAATATTTATAAGTATTATGTTAATTAAGATATAAATATTATTCCTAACATTATGTCTTACTTGGTTTTAGAACAGTTTGGTAGAGTGTTATGTTAAGATATAAATGTTGTTCCTAACATTGACTTACTTGGTTTTAGAACAGTTTGGAGAGTGCAAGCGGCAGATATGTTAACCTGGTCGAGAGAGAATCACAACTGACACCCTGCCTGATTAAGAACACACCTGTTTCATTTTCAGAGATGAGAGATGTTTCAACGTCTTCAATTTACCTCTCACATAATAACAACTATATCTTAATGGCCATACTAGTACCTTAATATAGGTTAAAGTGATACTTTTATTTAGCGTATTATAACTTAATGAGTGTTCCCTTGTTACCCACATGGCTAATATTTTAGTCTGGGTGTAACTAGCAACTAATTCTGACCAATCACAGACGTGTACGTCGATATGTATGTGTGTTAAACTCTCTTCACACATACACACACACACACACACACACACACACACAAACACACACACACACACACATACACCACACACACACACACACACACACAAAGACTCACACACAGACTCATACACACACACACACACACACACACACACACAAACACACACGCACACACACGCACACACACACAAAGACTCACACACAGACTCATACACACACACACACACACAAAGACTCACACACAGACTCATACACACACACAGATCTTACACATTTTGTTTGTCTACAGTATGTGAATGAGTGAGACAAAATGCAAAATTGCTTGTGACGAGTGCCTCTCCCAGAGTTTAAAGAGTGACAGGGCAAAGATAAAGGAATGTTCGAGCCAAAATGTCTGGACACGCGGACTTTGAAGCAATTCAAGTCATAGGATGAAAGCCAGATTAATTCAGGGAGAGAGTTCCAAAGTTCAGCTGTTGAATAGAAGAAAGATTGGGAGTAACGTTTCACTCTTGAGTTGGATAGTTGTACAGAGTAGGGGTGCGATTGTGTTGCAAGACGGGTACTATGTACACTATGTAGAGGAGGTGGTATGCACTGAAAGAGCTCCTAAGAAGACTGATTATTGTAGTAACGATAGAATAGTGAGAGAGATGCAACATTGCGGCGAAGAGAGAGAGATTGCAGAGGGTCGGTGAGTGGATGGGAGTTAATAATATGAAAGGCTTTCCTTTCTACTTTATCTTGAAGTGCTATGTGAGAGGATCCTCCCCACACATGTGAACAATACTCAATACAAGGACGCACTGTGCCCCTGTACAGAGCAAGAAGCTGAGCAGGAGAAAAGAACCCCTTGAGGCAGTTGAGCATACCCGGCTACTGGGAGGCAATCTTAGCAAGACTGGTAATATGGTCCTTCCGAGAGACATTAGAAGAAAAAGAAACAGAGAATACTGAGAGAAGATGAAGGGTTGATTTTCGTATTGGTGAAGAATAAGGGATAGTCCTCTGGGAGTTCACGGTGGGTAGATAGATGGAGAAATGTGTTTTGGAAGCATTAAAGTCAATAAGGTTTTCTCTGCCCCAATTGGAAATGGTAGTTAGATCAGAAGATAAGTGTTGTATGGCTTCATTACGTTTGCTTTTAAGAGATTGCTTGCTGGGGCTTTCTGGGAAACTAATTGAATAGTGTAAGTTAGAGTCTTCTGCATATGAATGGATAGGACTGGAGGTACAGTTGAGAAGATCATTTATGAAAATTAGAAAGAGAATAGGAGAAAGGACAGATCCCTGAGGAATGCCAGAGTTGATAGGATGAGGAAGTCAACGATGGCCGTCCACAACCGCAGCTGGTGAACGGCCGGAAAAAAAATTAGAGACAAAGGCACAGATGGAGAGATTGAAACCGAAGGAGGGTAGTTTAGAAATTAGAGATTAGAGAAATTAGAAATTAGATCGAAGGCCTTCGATATGTCTAGCGCAATAGAAAAGGTCTAATCGTAGTCCCGAAAGGATGATGACAAAGCGTTAGTAAGATATAAAGGGAGATCACCAGTAGAGGTCACCAGTGGTGATGGGCTGGTCTATCAGAGTGAGAACTGAGCAATCACTGCCATACCCATAGCTCACTCTGACTGTTCCTTTTACTTATATATTTTCTAGATCTCAAGTGACGGCGTCTATTCCGTGGATTGACCTCCCAATCTACCAAGATTGGAAGCCAAAGCATCAAATTTTTTCCTTTGCCCCTCAACTTTCTCTTCATAATTACTGAGGGGTCCAGGGTCCTGGGTGGGGCTTTGGTTTCCCAGGCGTTTATGCACTCTCCTCAGCTCTCCACCATGGAGTGGCTTCGGTCGCCCAGGCTTTATTGTGGTCAGCAGGGAGGGTTCTGTGGGGGTGCTCGGTTATGGCCTTGGCCTTGCTCGGGGCTTTGGGGCTGTTTGGCCAGGCAGCTTGGGGAACAACAGCAACAACAAAAACAACCAGTAGAGCGACCCTTAAGGAAGCCATACTGGCGATCTGAGAGTAGGTTATGAGATGATAATTGCTTAAAAAAATTGGAAGTAAGAATAGTTTAAAAAACTTTAGAGATACAAGAGATGAGAGCAATTGGACGATAGTTGGAGGGTTGAGAGTAGTCACCCTTCTTTGGGACAAGTTGAATGAGCAAACTTCCAGCAAAAAGGGAAGACGTTAGAGAAGAGACAGAGACGAAATAGCTTGCACGGAAGCACAGTATTTTAGGGAGAGGGAGGAATAGCACCGTAATCATGCAAGGTTGAGTTTCTAGCGATAGTAAGAGCGAAGAGTTCAGCTTTGTCAGAAGAAGAAGGG
Source organism: Paralithodes platypus (assembly GCA_032716605.1). Classification (NCBI taxonomy): domain Eukaryota; kingdom Metazoa; phylum Arthropoda; class Malacostraca; order Decapoda; family Lithodidae; genus Paralithodes; species Paralithodes platypus. Next base: position 594,410 of record CM064481.1, read on the forward strand.
ATGGTTGTGCCATCAGAGTGGAAAAAGGGAAGGAAAAATGAGGAAGAAAAATTGTTGGAGAGGTTTTTGACTAGATGCCAGAAAGCCTGGGAAGAGCTAGAGTTGGATAGTTCAGTGCATTTATTATTGATGAAAGAGTGCTTAGCAAGTCGAAGAACTGCTTTGGCTTGATTCCGGGCAGAAACATAGGAAGAATGAGATTTTTGAGTTTTAAGGCATCGGTACCGTTTGAATGCTTCCTTCTTATTGCGGACAGTAGTAGAACAAGCGTGAGTAAACCAAGATTTGTTTGCATTAGTCTAAGAGAAAGAAGATGGAATGCATGCCTCCATGCCCGAGAGGATTACCTCGGTAATGCGTTCAGCACTCTCCGAGAGTCCCCGGCCACGGAAGCAAAAATAATTTCATGGGAAATCAAAGAAGTACTGCCGGAGAGCCTCCCAGTCGGCAGTGCCAAAGTGCCACAAGCGCTGCCGGTTGGGAGGATTGGGCGGCCGTACTGGAGATATAGGACATGTGACAGAGATAAGTTTATGGTCAGAGGAGCCCTAAGGAGAGGAAAGATCGACAGTATAAGAAGTAGGGTTAGAAGTTAAAAACAAGTCAAGAATGTTGGGCCAATCTCCGAAGCGATCCGATATACGGGTGGGTTGCTGAATCAACTGCTTTAGGTCATTTAGGATGGAAAAGACGTAGGCTTGTTCACCAGGTTGGTCAGCAGTGTGAAAGGAGAGCCATTGGCAGTGGTGAATGTTGAAATCTCCTAAAATGGAGATTTCTGGGAAAGGATACATGCATACAATGTGTTCCACTTTACAGTTTGGATAGTCGAAGAATTTGAGAAAGTCAGTTGAGTTAGGGGAAAGACAGACAGTACATAAATATTTAGTATGAGAATGATAGGATAGTTTGAGCCATAAAGTTGAGAATTCAGAGGAGTCAAAATCGGGAACACGAGAGCAAGTGAGTTTGTTGTACACATATGCGCAACATCTGCCTTTGGCTTTGAAACTAGGATAGAGAAAGTAAGGGGCTGCTGGCAGTTTCCTCAGACACCTGCGTTTCAGTGAGGAAAAGAAGATCAGGTTTGTAGGAGGAAAGATGGTGTTCAACAAAGGGAAAATTAGAGGAAAGACCGCGAATTTAGGAAAAGATAATAGTAAGAGTAACAGGTCGAGATCCAGACAATTGTGAGGGGTCGTCAGGGGAAGGTCGAGGTGTGTGTGTGGGAGCATTTATGCCCCCCCCCCCCCCCCTCTCCCCGGGGACTCTGAGGCTGGGCTATGGTTCATCATGTTTTTGTTTTAATTTACATGTGGAAGAAGAAAGTATGGTGTGAATGTTTAGTGTAGTAAAGTGGATAGGAGGAGGTGTTTGTGAGAGCTAGTTGGATTACTCTCAGTGTAAGTGAGGTAGAAAGGAAACGTCACACAATGTGAAACGTCAATAAAGTGCTTCTCCTCACATGGTGTTTATATTCATTCTGTCTATTTGTTCAATTATATTTTTATCAAAGGATATATTGTTTGGCATTTGGATATACTGTCTATTCTCCATGCTCAAAACGTACCTAGCCGATCTCTCTTTAGTACAGGATCTTTACTGTAACATGAACCAGATGTACACTCACGGCGATAAGTCGTAGACCAAGGGTGGTGCCAAAATCCTAGCCACACATTGTCAGCAGGTTCGAACAATTTCTATCTTTGCTGGATCAGCGGCACTACGCCAGTGAAACAAGTGCATTGATAGTTAATAAACTCCTCCCATACACAGCTGCGTATGTATAGGCACATGTAACGGCAACAAAATAGAAAGCGGTAGTCGCGATTATTGTATTCCGATTTATAAATATATACTATATATATATATATATATATATATATATATATATATATATATATATATTATTATATTTTATTTTTGTTTGTGGTTCCTTACAGTTGAAATGCTACTGTTTGCAATATAAATGATCAGACTATAACGTGCATTGAAACTCCAGTTCTTAGGTAGACAACATAATACAATATCAAATCTGTTCACGTGTGTTTGTTAATGGGAAACATCAAAGTACCCTCAGATTCGCTGATAACAAAGTTTATCCTAACGACCAGATGGAGGGATGAGATCGGAAACTTTGCTAAAGTAGGGTGGAACAGGAAAACATCTGACCAGCTAGATTATAAAGTAGGGTGGAACAGGAAAAACATCTGACCAGCTAGATTATAAAGTAGGGTGGAACAGGAAAACATCTGACCAGCTAGATTATAAAGTAGGGTGGAACAGGAAAACATCTGACCAGCTAGATTATAAAGTAGGGTGGAACAGGAAAACATCTGACCAGCTAGATTATAAAGTAGGGTGGAACAGGAAAACATCTGACCAGCTAGATTATAAAGTAGGGTGGAACAGGAAAACATCTGACCAGCTAGATTATAAAGTAGGGTGGAACAGGAAAACATCTGACCAGCTAGATTATAAAGTAGGGTGGAACAGGAAAACATCTGACCAGCTAGATTATAAAGTAGGGTGGAACAGGAAAACATCTGACCAGCTAGATTATAAGTAGGTGGAACAGGAAAACATCTGACCAGCTAGATTATAAAGTAGGGTGGAACAGGAAAACATCTGACCAGCTAGATTATAAAGTAGGGTGGAACAGGAAAAACATCTGACCAGCTAGATTATAAAGTAGGGTGGAACAGGAGGAACATCTGACCAGCTAGATTAAAGTAGGGTGGAACAGGAAAACATCTGACCAGCTAGATTATAAAGTAGGGTGGAACAGGAAACATCTGACCAGCTAGATTATAAAGTAGGGTGGAACAGGAAAACATCTGACCAGCTAGATTATAAAGTAGGGTGGAACAGGAAAACATCTGACCAGCTAGATTATAAAGTAGGGTGGAACAGGAAACATCTGACCAGCTAGATTATAATGAACAGGAAACATCTGACCATATTAAAGTAGGGTGGAACAGGAAACATTTGACCACTAGACAATACACTGCTGATGGTGATGATTATGATATACTACAAATACAAATATAATAAGTAACTACTGTTAATGTAAAACGACAAATAATATAGTATTATACTACCGTAGGTCAATTTACATGTATACAATAAACTCACGTGACAGCAGATAACTGGCAGTTTTTACACACACGTATCACCTACCAATGTTACTGAGACAACCAGGGATTTAGAAGTAATTAACACAATAATATAAGTATTATTCCATACTCATTAACATTTTACCGAATACAAATGACTCCTCTTCTTGAAAAGAGGCTCCAATCTTGATTTACCCACTAACATATCCTGGCTTAAACATCCAGAGGTGTTGATAGCCCTACTTTAACTACGAATACAGATATGTATAATTTACACCATTATTAAAGAAATCAAGGAATACACTAATCTCATTTACACATATCATAGCACTTTCTCATGGGATATTGATATATGGAAATTAACCTATATAATAGAAAGTGGTAATGACAGTGTTAGTTAGAAAAAGTAGGTCTTAAGAACCCTTAAATATTGCTAAACCAGCACATCAGGACATCCAACTCTTGAGTCCCATTTGAGAAGCCCAGTCTCTTGATTCTTGTTTTGTGTTAGCACATTATCTCTCTCTCTCTCTCTGTCTCTCTCTCTCTCTCTCTCTCTCTCTCTCTCTCTCTCTCTCTCTCTCTCTCATGTCAGATACTACAAATAGGCTCCCAAAACAATCAATGCGAATATAACATGTATGGAGAAAAAGTAGATAGCGTGTCACAGATAAAAGACCAAGAAGTGATTATAAACGAAAATCTAAAATCCACAAGCAGCTAACGAAGCAAACAGAGCACTAGGATTCATTAGAAGAAATTTTCATTGTCATAGTAAAGACATATTTCACCATTATACACAAATATTGTGAGGCCGTATCTGGAGTATGTTGTGCATTTTTGGTCTCCCTACTAAATAAAAGACATATAAAAACTCGAATCCGTTCAGCGCAGAACAAGATTAATCCCATCCTTTAAAAACTAAACCAAACAATGAGAGATAAAGGGAACTCGATCTCTTTTCGGTAAATAACGGAGAATAAGTGGGCAGCTGATAACGTTTTAAGATTCTGAAAATATTTAGTAACGTAAATTACAATAATCTACTTGAGATAGCCAAGGAGAGTTTCACACGAGGAAACAAATTCTAACTCATAGGCAGGAAAGCGAACCTAGACAAAACTAAATTTTCTTAACCCATACTATAATTGGTGAGTGGAATAAGCTCCCTAATGAAGTTATACAGTGGCTCAATATACACATTTACAAATAAAGGTTAGACTCATACTAAAGAGAAGTTGGTTTGGAGTAGGACATTATTACTGACAAGAGAACCTGGCAGAAATTAACACTGTTTTCAATTGAAGAGACCAGAAACAAAAGAGATGAAGGTATGCATAATATAAGCTTTCCATTTCTAGCTATTCTATACATTCCTTCATGCGATTTCTAAGCCCTGCATGGTTATACACTTCTGTTTTCATGTACGGCAAATTGACGGAGGGAGCGGAGAGGGGGTGGGGGGGAGAGAGAGAGATAGATAGAGATGGAAACTCGTAAGATCTGTGTGTCCAGTGTATCTATGTAAATCTCACCCCCTCTCTGTATGACTAATAATATTAAAAAATGTCATGAACACGAAAAGTGTACAGGTAAGTGGGGAAGCGAAACAAGGTTACGGTGATGAAGAGTGATTTCAAAAGGTGGCGGGAAAAACTGAGGTACCCTAAACGAGGTCAGAAACATGTAATATATGGTAGTTTACATAGAAGGTAACATAGGCCTATTGTGTTTCGCCATTCGCGTTTACTCATCTGTATGATAAATTATACGCAAGAACTTTAACCCTTTAAGTCTGGGAGACGTCTATTCTATTTAATTGTAGCTACATTTAGACGATTTTATGCAGCTTTAGACATTTTGTTGGTAGCTTTAAGGATTTATTTAGATAATTAACAGCTTTTAAACGCTAGATGTCCTTCTTATTCTGTATAATATCGTTTAATGGTAACTTTAATGGTAATGGTAACGGACGTTACTTGCGGTGAAAAGGTTAAAACCTAAAGAGAGTAGGCATTATGCAAGGGACGTGGGTATTGAACATAACACTCATCTTCATATTGATGCCAATTCTGTTATGTGCCTGAACATAACATACTTGATACATAACTAAAACCGTCTCTTGAATATACAACTCCAAATTTACACTCTCTGTGGGACTTAATACTACATATATTTGTTTAGCTAATACACACTCTTTCTAAATAAAAAGAATATAGTGAAGTGTGTGTGTGTGTGTGTGTGTGTGTGTGTGTGTGTGTGTGCTTCTAAACGATTACTGTACTGTGTTCGGATGAGATATACATGCGTGGTGTCTAGAAAGGGGTTCATCCTCTGGTCCACAATTTACCGCAGTGACTGTACCAACTGAAGGTCGAGATTTTGTGATAAGCAAGTGTGGCTATTAGTCTTTGGGCGCCATGTTGGAGCTCAGTTACCAAAGAGCGGGTATTTATTTGTTTATTTTATTTTATATTAATATTATGGATTATGTAGAAGGTATATCCAAAGACTAAGCTATATATCTTGTACCAGTATTCCACAATGTATATTTTGGGTATATTATGGGTAGCCTATATTATGGGCTTATCACTAAAGACCAAGCTATCTATCCTGCACCAGTATTCCTCAATGTTTGTTATGAGTATATTATGGGTATATTATGGGTATATTATGGGTATACTACGGGTATATTATGGGTATATTATGGGAATATTATGGGTATACTACGGGTATATTATGGGTATATTATGGGAATATTATGGGTATGTTATGGGTATGTTATGGGAATATTATGAGTACATTATGGGAATATTATGGGTATATGGGAATATTATGGGTATATTATGTGTATATTATGGGTATATTATGGGAATATTATGGGTATGTTATGGGAATATTATGAGTACATTATGGGAATATTATGGGTATATTATGGGAATATTATGGGTATATTATGGGAATATTATGGGTATATTATGGGAATATTATGGGTATGTTATGGGTATGTTATGGGAATATTATGAGTACATTATGGGAATATTATGAGTACATTATGGGAATATTATGGGTATATCAAGGGAATATTATGGGAATATTATGGGAATATTATGGGAATATCAAGGGAATATTATGGGAATATCAAGGGAATATTATGGGAATATTATGGGAATATCAAGGGAATATTATGGGAATATCAAGGGAATATTATGGGAATATCAAGGGAATATTATGAGTAAATTATGGGAATATTATGGGTATATGGGAATATTATGGGTATATTATGGGTATACTAAGGGTATATTATGGGTATATTATGGGTATACTAAGGGTATATTATGGGAATATTATGGGTATATTATGTGTATACTAAGGGTATATTATGGGAATATTATGGATATATCACCAAAGATCAAGCTACTGTATAATTATATCCTGTACTAATATTTCCCAACATGTGTTATGGGTATGGAAATATTTGCGTGTAAGGTGAGGAAAATATCACCATTTAAGGCGGTATCACACGAGCGCTTTTTCCCTCAACATTTATCCTTAACACTGATCTGGCTGCTTATGAAGTAAATATTTAGAATATTCCTGTCACCTAAGTTCATCTATCATCAGTCTTGTTTCTGATACCTGGTCAAAATATTCCAGATATTTTGCCAGAAAAATGTAGAGCATCAAATGTTCACTATAAAGGTTCTCGTGTGATACCGGATTAACACCAATATGAAGCAAATATTATAGGGAGGTAGTTGCTTTTTCTGGACCCCCTTCTCCCTCATGTTTAGCATAGTAGATTTGAGATGTTATGACGGTTTTTCCGTTAGTTTGGCGATTTTGAGGCCTTTCGCCACATTTCTTTGTCAATATTAAGACGTTTCGTGCAATTTAGGTGTCTATTTTTTTCCTGGCGAGCATGGGTTATTGTGTGTGTTTATATAGCAGACTTTTATCAGGGGGATGGGATATATATTGGTGGTGAAGGGGTTATTGTGTGTGTTTATATAGCAGACTTTTATCAGGGGATGGGATAATATTGGTGGTGAAGGGGTTATTGTGTATGTTTATATAGCAGACTTTTATCAGGGGGATGGGATATATATTGGTGGTGAAGGGGTTATTGTGTATGTTTATATAGCAGACTTTTATCAGGGGGATGGGATATATATTGGTGGTGAAGGGGTTATTGTGTGTGTTTATATAGCAGACTTTTATCAGGGGGATGGAATATATATTGGTGGTGACGGCGTTATTGTGTATGTTTATATAGCAGCCTTTTATCAGGGGGATGGGATATATATTGGTGGTGAAGGTGTTATTGTGTGTGTTTATATAGCAGACTTTTATCAGGGGGATGGGATATATATTGGTGGCGAAGGGATTATTGTGTGCGTATATATAGCAGATATTATCAGGGGGATGGGATATATATTGGTGGTGAAGGGGTTATTGTGTGTGTTTATATTGCAGCCTTTTATCAGGGGGATGGGATATATATTGGTGGTGAAGGGGTTATTGTGTATGTTTATATAGCAGCCTTTTATCAGGGGGATGGGATATATATTTGCTAATTTAGTTATCGTTTTATTAGTTTTTAGTTTCCTCCCCAGACCTCCATCAAGCTTAAAAAAACATCCCCTAGACCACCCTTCTAGATAAATTTGTACATTTATCGGTAGAAAAATGTCCCGGCGGTTCCTTCTACAATTACAGGCTCGCTTTCGCTCGTCAAGAAAAAATTGACACTTAAATGGCACGAAAGGTCCTAATATTGACGAAGAAATGGGGTGAAAGGTCTAAAAACTCGCCACACTTGTTGGTCAAACTTCCGAAAGTCTGAACACTAATGGGATTAAACATGAGGGGGAAGGGGGCCAGAAATCCCGCCCCCCCCCCCCCCCCCTTAACCCTGTCTGGTGCAAGGTGCGTCTTGCACCTTACCTGTTTCACATCAGTCATTTTCATGTATTAAGACGTTTCAGATAGTGTTGAGTCACTCCTACTTGTTTAACCCCTTCTGTATCGTCGAAGTAATTATATTTTATGTCAGCTACATTTAGACGATTTTATGAAGCTTAGGAAGTATATATCATGACCATGCCATCTCCCCACACAAACAAGACGAGTCACCTCATGACCATGCCATCTCCCCAAAACAAACAAGATGAGTCACCTCATAACCATGCCATCTCATGACCAGACCTTTTCTTAACCAGTCGGTTTCATCACCATACCAGCTCATTACCAAGCCAATTCATTACCAAGGCATCTCAATACCACACGTTGCCACATCTACTGCCTTGTACAGAGATCATGGGTACCCCCCCCCCCCCCCCCCCCCCCGCCCCCCTTATCTCTCTCTCTCTCTCTCTCTTGTCACGCGAATAGTGCGACATTCTATCACTATAATAACGTTGCACGGCGAACTAGCTTCATATACAGAAACTTAAGAAGTGCTTGGAAGGACTCCTTGTGAACACGACTTAGGTTAGGATTTTGTTATATGTGGGAACTTGGTGTTCCTAAAGGAGAACACGAAATATGTTGTCAATTATGTAAAGAACCAAGAAGTCATACCTTAAATCATTATATACTGCACTGTCAACACCTAGCGAAATATAGAAACAATGTAATAGATAAGGTCGATGAACAAATTATATGGATGTTCAATCATAATATGATTACTCAAATAATAGCCAAATGCAAAAATATACAATACATCGTAAGGTAAATATACATAAAACAAAGTTTAGGATTTAGTGTTATGATTATTATGTAATTGATAGCTTCATTATATCATTATTGTAATTATAATAATACATGTGTATGTAGCCTATATACTGTAGGCTATATTGTTATATTTGTGTGTTGTATGAATGAATGTGTGTATATGTATGTATGTAGGTATATGTACATGCATGTGTATGTGTGTGTGTGTGTGCATATGCATATGTATGTATATGTGTATATATGTATATATATGTATGTATATACTGTATACGTATATATGTATGTATGAGTGTATGTATGTGTGTGGGAAACAAAATATATATGATCCATATATAAAAAACCCTGCTAGCACAGACACAACTCTGGCTTTATATTCCTGCCGCCACCAATGACCCAGAAATTAGGATATTAGCAGTGACGAGAGAATATTTTTGGAAATTGGGGATTAAACTGGAGTGGGAGGGTCATTCTCTGACATTAATGCCCCTTTCACACATACAGGACTAGGGTGCTGCATGCAGCAGAGTAGCTACTCTGCTGCATGCGGCACCCGAGTCGGCACCTAGTCCTGACAATGCGGCTGTAGTCGTCTGTAGTCTGGTGAAGTCCTGGCAATGCGTGTCAAGTCGTGGCCCCAGAACAAAGTTTTGGTGAGTTTCAAAATTTGGTCCAGACTTGACAATTTTGTCTGGTGGATGCGGGGAGTAGTCTGCGCTAGTCGGCGCTAGTCGTCACTAGTCTTCTGTATGCGGCTGTATTCCTTGAGTATAGCTTAGCGAATTGTGTGTCATGTGTAGCATAAAGATTACAGCCGCATACAGGCGCATACACCCGAGTACAGCCGACAGACACGAGTACAGCCGCATAGGTCTGCTGAAGTTGTGTGCATAAATTTACATATATATGCATATAATTATGCAATAATTATGCAATAATATGAGTCGAACGAGTACAACCGACAATAGAGGATTTCAGCCGCAAGCAGCCGCATCGCAGTAGACTCCAACCACATTGACAGGAGTCCAGACGTACGACAACACCCGGAACCCAATATGGCAGAAGAGTCGAGCCAACTTGAGCAGACAAGTAACCGACAACAGAAACATCAAACCGACAACACAAAACTCGAACCGCAAACAGCCGCATCAAGCCGACAAGAAATATAAGACATTTTTCCCAACAACAGAACGGCAACACGGCCCCTATATATAGGCCCCAGGCAGCGTCCCAACCTCACTCACACCACAGTTTTCGATGAGACCACCCACGACGCACACCTTTCACCCTCTCCCTCGCCTCGCCTCTACCCTCACCTCTACCGCCTGTACACCATGCCACCACCCAAGAAAAAAACAAAGGCCAGGAAGTCGCCTAGTCCTCAGAAGATCCAGAGGCCGGCAGAGGATAACAGATTGGAAGACTTCTTTGCAGACGAGACGCAGATGAGCGAAGAAGAGAGCTTGGATGTGATAGAAGACAGCCAGTCGCCACGCCAAGCCACCCCCGCTGCCAGGCGGCTGCCACCGCCACCACCACCACCAGCCCCTGCCCAAACCAGCATGCTACCGCCAGGGAGCAGCCAGGAGGACACCCAGGACATCCAGGAAACCCAGGAAAGCGACACGGGTGACGAGGCCTCCCCTGATGCTACCCTCTACGGCGTAAAGGCGAAACGGACAATAACAAGGGTAGTGTTGCGCCCTGAGGACGAGCTCGCCGTGATAGAGTGGCTGCGGGCCCATACCTTCATGTACGACAAGCAGGCCCGGGAATTCAAGGACTCTGACCGGAAGTGGCGCCTGTTTGAGAAAAAGGCCAAGACTCTGACCCCTCCAATTAAAGGTTAGTTTTCCCATATTGATACGTGAAATGTGATATTATGAATATTGACGTTGTTTACCTGTGTTAATTAAAATGTAAAACTTGCAAACTAAACAAACCAAAATTGGGACAAGGACAATATAAAGTCAAATTAAATTATCAAAATCGCTATGTGGAAACAACGCTTACTAAAATGAAAATTATTAAATAAAAGAACACAATCCACCACATAGGGTGTACATTACTACATGAGCAAGTTAATCTGTTTCCCAAGCAAACTAATCGCACATATAACAACACACTATCATCACGTTAATGGAATTAGTCAAGTTTGGGAAGTTCGGGACGTTCTGGTAAATTTTACTAAACTCTTCATGAATACAGAAACTACATGTTAAATGTCAAAATATTATTTAAAATCAAATTTGCAACATGACAAGACATTAACAATAGTACAAAATACAAATATTGATAAGATATCTATACTATTACAAAATAATATATAAAATACAGTACAGCACTTACTAACGATAGTGCTATCGGGTAGGTACCTGTAAGCATAGCATGCCTCAAGTGACCCCTATCAATAACTACCCTACAAATAACCTACATTTATCGCACAAATAAACTAAGGAAATCGCAAAAGCAAGCAATTGATACTATCGACAATGAATACATAATGATAATATAAAGACAAATAATTGCAAAATATGAAGTAACAACAGATTTAAACAAAGAGTACTCTTTTAATTAACAAGAACAATCAATTTAAAAACAATACAAAAATAAGGGTTCTGTGTTGTGATGGATAGTGACACTGTGTACCTGTGTTGATACGTGTACTATGGGGTGATATATAGTGACATTGTTGTGTGATATACCCATTTATATTACATGTGAGTGTTTCCTGCAAACAGGTGCTCAGCTGAGGAGCTGGTGCGACAACATCCGCTCCAGGTTTGGCAAGATGACTGCAAGAAAGAGTGGTGCTGGGGCAGAAGTGCGGTACAGCGACCGGGATCAATGGATCCTGGATCAGGGCAGCTTCTTTACTCAATGGATCCTGGATCAGGGCAGCTTCTTTACGGGCCACATTGTGCGGAACAAGCCTCGTAGCACCAGTGACGTGAGTGTTTATTATATACTGTATATGTTCCTCCAATTCAGCAATAGTAATTTAATCATTTCCAATTATTCCCTTAAGGCAGTTTTTATGTTACATTTTGCTGTCATGTTATGTAATAATGCATGCTTTGTGGTTTTAAACGAAACAATCCCCATAATTTTTTTATTTTAATTAATCATTATTTATTAACCTCATTACAACACCAAACTCCTACTCCCAAATGAAATTAATTACAGTATAACACATCCCGACTCACAACATTACAGTATAAATGATATATCTGCTTTCCTCGAATAACACAGTTCATATAGCCGGCCGCATCACAACGTAACATTATAAAATAATCTTCTTGCTTTTACCCCAAACAACACAGTTACCACGGCCTACCACATCCGACGCCACCGATGATGCGCCTGACCTGGACGACCCTGGACTCGCGGGCAGGACAGAAGACGAGGAGCCTGCGTCTGGGGGAAGCTCCAGGCACAGCACAACACCAGGCAGCAAGCGGCAGAAGACATCCACCAACTCCGCTGAAATAGATCAGGTAAGAAAGATTATTGAAATGTGCATATGCAAACAAATGAATGTAAGCTGTGGAAAGGTAAGACAAGTTATATAATGTTAAGAGGTTCTCTGGACTGCGAAGGCGCCACTCCTACTGAAACGGTAAGGCAATTATTGACATGCGAAACTAACTTCATTAATGATGTAAACTAAACATATTGTATGTACATGTCCCTCTTATGTAATATTTCTAATACATTTCTTACAGAAATCTGGAATGCAGATGGAGATTTATGTTATTTATGAGTGTGCATTGCATAATTATACTGACACTGACTCATAATTACCAACTTTTTTGACACCTCTCTTTCTAGTTACAGCAGACGGTGGCCGCGTTCCGCAAGGACGTCACGGACCTCCGGGAATCAGTGAGGATAGGAGGTGGCCGCATCAAGCCACATGTTGCCGCGTTCGTTGCCTACATTGCTGAGTTGATGAACGAGTGGTCTTCCGAAGACTGCAACAGGGGTCAGCAGCAGATCACTACGTATGTGCTGCAGGTAGACCAGATGGCACGGCAACGGGCTTCGGGGGCAAAGGCAACCCCTGCGGCTGCGGCACCACCCCCCGTCCAACCTCCACAACCCTCCGTCAGCGGCCTGCAGCTTGGGCCACAACTGTATCAACAACGTGGGCCACAGCTGACTCCACAACTGACCCAACAACTTGGACCGGCCCCACAGTTTACGACCAGGTTGTGGGGCAGCTCCACCCCCACATATGGCACACACCTCGCGGTGCCCGCCACACCAGGGAGAGGCTACCAGAGGCAACTGTTTGATGTGAGCCTCACTAACCTGGACTCACCTAATCAAACACTGCACACACCGCAGCACGAGGGTGGTCAGTAAACAATGTCAAAAACATGTAAACATTAAAATAAAATTATGTTGTGAATATTGTGTTTAGAATTCCAATCCCATATGACAGTAATATGTTCTGAAACAATAAATAATACTTATGATTGCTGAAAATAGTCTCCAGTAATAATAAAAATAAATATGTACTTAAATAACATGGCAAGAAAATATTGACTAGACTTCATATTCATTCACAG
>CM064481.1:607932-650432 GCA_032716605.1 Paralithodes platypus
CGCAGATGACACAACCCCAACAATCCCATGCTGCGGCATTGCTTGTACAAAGAGGCTAGAAGTGAAGTTGGGTCCCTGGACTGACTGAATCCCCTGCGGGTAACCATACCGGGAAAAATACACTAGCAAGCTTCGGACCACCGTCTTCGCCGACCCATTTCTCATAGGGTACGCGTCAGGGTACCTTGTTGCTACATCTCCCGACTGTGCATCACTGTCCTCCTTCAACTCTTTCGTCTTTTTAAGCCCATCCTCTGCCCCTTCAGGAACAGTTACAGGGTCTTCTCCAGACTCGATATTTGGTCCTAATAATGAGTCCCCGAGAAGGTCCGTTGACACTAAACTCTCAACCGCATCAACTTTCAACCCCTTCTCGGTACCCTTCCTCCGCTGATCTAAAGATTGTTGACCAGAATGTGACTCCCTGGATGCAGGATCTCCAGCGACAACACACGCCATAGGCTGCACTGGACACTTCTCAACCCACTCCTGCTCCTCCCTACTCACGTCGGCCGGCTTCTCGACAACGACTAAGGGTGGAGCCTCAGAAGTAGGTCCCGCAAAGTCGTTGCCAAGAAGGAGGTCGACGCCCCCAACAGGTAACTTCTCCACAATTCCTACATCCAGGTCACGAGTCACACCATCAACTTCCACCTTCATTCTTACAAGCGGGTATGACCTTGTCGCATTAACTCCCTGAACCACAACCACCCGCGCCGTATTGACAGGTTTACCAGTGAAATTGCTCAACAGTGTTTGCGATGCCCCAGTGTCACGCAAAATTCTCACCTCATGTCTTCTACCCCCCCACTCCACACAACCGAGTCCCCTGTGGTCACTAAAGGCATCACGGACAGGGAATAAGCCTTCCGGATCCTTCTGCACTGGCAGTGTATTTACCTCGGAAGAAATGCCTCTAACAAACTCCGATGTCCTCTTGAACACTCCAATGCCGTGAGCAAAAGACACAGCTGCCGGAGGAGGTCGACTAGGGCACTCATTTGCCTTATGACCCTCCTGGTGGCACCTAAAACACATAAATTTCGGTTTCGGCTTATACTGTGATGTAAAAGGCCCCTGACTTTTCACATACGGTGTGGTGGTAGGTTTGGCTTCAGTTTTAGTTTCATTGCTCTTCTGTTTAAATGTGTCATTGTTACGGGGAGGGGGAGGATAACGGTCCCTAGCACTTGCATCGTACTTCTGTGAGGACCCGCAACCCCGAACCAACGACAGCCGTAGATCAGCCATTTCTGCTGCTTCTACTAGAGTTCTTGGGTTTTTCTCCTTTAAGTTCAAAGTTAGATCACTGCCCGTGCTCTTAAAGAACTGCTCCAACATCATTAACTGCTTAATTTCATCAAATGTTGTGACCTTCTCAGATCGGAGCCAGTTCCCCATAGCATCGGACAAGTCCCGGGCGTGTTCCAAAAAGGTGCTATCTCTTCCCTTAGTTACACCCCGGAACTTCAAACGGTACGTTTCTGGTTGCAGTTCGTAAGCCCTCAGGACAACCTCCTTGAGATCCTCGTACAAAATACACGACTCCAAAGGTAACGCATCGTAGGCTTTAAGACCCTTGCCTATTAATCTAGAGGATACAAGTGCTGCCCATTTATTCTCTGGCCACTGGTGTTCCTGGCACTTCTTCTCAAAGCGTGTGAAAAATTCTGTTACACCACTCTCATCAAACACCGGAACCAGTTTCAATAAGTGCGAGAGAGACTGCTCATGAACACGGTTACCAGCCCCAAGTCGCTGTCCCGTTGTCTCTACTCGCGACTTCTCTACATCCATGTCGGCACAGTACCTAGTCGACTCTAAATCGCTTTGATTTTTGCTAGCTGGGCTCTCACTTCTATCTGGTCTAATTCTAATTGCTGCTGAAGCTCACCTGCCCTTCGTTGCTGTTGAATCTTAGCTAATTCGAGCCGAAACAATAATTCTGGAGATAACCCTTGAGGAGGTGAAGGTGCTACAATGTTTGAAATTACCGGTGGTCCCCCCAGGGGCAACCCACCCTGCCAGCCACCACCCAACTGTGGAAGCGTACTCGGGGTCGGCAAACTACTGGGATGGCTGGGAGTCGAGTGTAGGGGAAGCATGGCCGAAGGGCTCTGAGCACTCAACCCATCTCGCTCACCAGTCACCCTGCCCAGTACACACGTTATCAAGTTATCCCTGGTCATGCTGCTAGTACCCGCATGACCGATAGCTGTGGCCAGGCATTGAAGACCGTACCGACCCCTACCCTCCAACCGCTCGGCAGTAACAGGCCATTGCAAAAATATCCTAGCATCCTCCACACAGTTCACCTGATTAACCCTGTCATCATGCTGCTGTTCCTCAGTTTCGACATTACGTACTGTGTCTCCATTCTCCTCTGATCCGGTATAAGACATGATGCTCACAAAAATTTCCCACCTCAATATTCAGAAAAGAAGTACCCCAAACTCTTATACCTCGATATACACACAAAAATTCTCGGAAATACTCAAGGGCTATACTATGTTGCAAACAAAATTTATTCTTGCTGATCCCCGCAAAATATTCCCCAAAACAACAAATGTTCCCTGCTTAATAATTGTAGGCTCACCAAATCCTAGGTATGGTCGCCATTTGTTACGACTGGGGTTCAAATATATCAGGGCTCTTATTCATTGGACTAGTAATGGCATAAATGCTACAACGGAAAGCGCTAGATCCAACCTCTGATGTATATTCCCAGTGAACAAAGAACACAAATACTCTACAGAGTTCTATATGCAATAATAGGCTATCAAACTCTCAATAAATGTGCGTCTACTCTAGGCTTAATGTTATGTGAAAACAGCCTATTACTACCTATAACCGAAGGTGCTTGGTTATGGTATGCAAAGTAAGGTGGTAAGAGAAGTTACAGCTTACGTTACTTTAATCAATAAATGTCAGGCACTCCTGCATGAAAGAAAGTGCACTAAAGTCCTTCAACACTAACAAGGAATCTTCTTTAAATGTTAGATGCTATAAAGATGCTCGTATCGGAAATGGAACCCAAAAAGGCAGGCAGCGGAACAATGCTCGTGTAGGCTATGCACACAAAAAGGCAGAATATATAATGCCGTCGGAGCCAAGAATATCCCTAACACTACAACAATAATAATCGCCACGACAATGCAGTATTCCTATCAACAAAAAGAGCCTAAGTCGTTTGTGTCTCCATACATCAAACTAGGCTGCGAAATGCTTGTGTAATCATAAATGGGTATGCATAAAAAGAGTAATTGGTTTAATATACTTAATGTCTACTGTGACTGATAAAGTCTAGCTAGAGTCAATGATACGAGATACTGGTGCGCATGGCATGCCGCATAGCCTAGTGCAAATCTCAAATCGGTGCGTCAAATATTACGTTATAATGAAGGGTAGCTCGCTTGAGAAACCTTAATACCGAAGTATTAAGCGTTCTCCTGGCGTACCTCAAAGACAAACAACGAGCTTAGAACAGTGCAGAATGGTATAGGCAAAAAGCCCTCATTCGTGCATGCTCTACTCTCAATGGCACACAGACTAGAATTTACTCAATCAACTCCAGTTCTCAGGTATGTCGTGCAGCTTTTAACTAAAGCCAGCACCCATAGGAAACAATACCTTATAATATCAGACTCCTAGTCTAGCATTATCTAATCCAGCAGAACACTAATACTTATAGGAAGCGGCAATATGAAAGCCAACCAATGCTTCGTGATCCACTTATCTTAACAACTAACATACATGGGTTATATCAGACCTTAACGCACAATACAACTGGCCAGCATGAAGCTGATTTTGCAGAGTTAACCAGAGGGGGTATAATATTAATAAAAAGGTGGTGAAAGATATGAAAAAGAGAGAGGTAGGCAGAGGAAAAGATTCTCAGGTGCGGAGCGGGCGACCGATAGCAAGGGAAAAAAGATGGATGCGTTCTAGAAACCAGATCTGAGGGAGAGAGTGGCGAGGAACTGTATATATACTCGCACTAGCTCGAGGCGCGTGGGAAAAAAGCGGTTACAAGTCCTCTGGCCACTAGCAAGGGAGCTAGCAGCATGGTAAGGACCTCTCTCCACCAACCCCCACGAGGCAGCCAGCCGTGACGTCATCGAGCGGGACAAAAACACTGCGCGCTCCCTCTCACTCTGTTCTACTCTCTCTCTCTCTCCCAGATCCCATCATTACTAGTTAATGATAAAACATATACTTTACAATTAAATATATAAAGCCTTGACATGGGTGAAAACAAAGAGCCTTTCTGGACTGCCCATGACACAAGCTTTCATATGAAATAAAGCACACTCTAATACATAAACTGTAGCCCCATCCACTGCCCTGGCGATCCTAGTGAGTCACTGTAGGACAAGCCATGCGGTTCTAACGGAGTGGTTAACGTCACATGACACCATACTGTGTCTGGTGTTGGTATCTATGTCGCAAATTAGTATGAGGAACAGAAGGGGCGCTAGCACTGTTCCTTGGGGCACTGAGCTTTTGACATCCGAAGGCTCAGATGTGACTTGGTTTACTCCTACTGATTGTTTTCGGTTTACGAGGAAATTGTATATCCACCGTCCGATTTTCCCAGTTATACCTTTTGCTTTCAGTTTGTGGGCTATTATACCATGGTCACATTTATCAAATGCCTTAGCAAAATCGGTGTAAATGACATCCACGTTTTTCTTTTCTTCTAGCGCTCTAAGAATTTTGTCATAGTGTTCCAAAAGTTGTGAGAGACATGATCTTCCCGCTCTGAACCCATGTTGACCGGTGTTGTGTAGTTCATTTGTCTCCATGAATGTTGAAATTTTTTCTTCGCAGGACTCGTTCGAAAACTTTAATGATGTGAGAGGTTAGAGCTACCGGGCGGTAGTTTTTTGGTAGTGCTTTACTCCCTCCTTTATGCAGTGGGGCAATTATTGCGTTTTTCAAGCTATCTGGTATGTCACCAGTGTCTAGACTCCTTCTCCACATTATAGCCAGGGGTTTTGAGAGGTTTTCCTTACATTTCTTCATTAGGATCGAATTCCATGAGTCCGGGCCTGGTGCCGAGTGGGATGGCATGTTGGAAATGGCCTCTTCTATGTCTTTTGGACCGAAATCAATATCCAGCATCTGAGGGGTTTCCGTGGGGGAGGTTTCCATGAAAAATATATTTTGGTCTCTGATGACTTTGTTTCATCAGGCTCACTGAATGCCATTTCATACTGCCTGCTTAAGAGTTCGCTCATTTCCTTTTTGTCCCCTGTGAAAGAGCCATCCCCTTTGCTCAGTGGGCCGATGTGTGATGTTGTTTTAGCCTTTTGTTTGGCGTATGAAAAGAAGTATTTGGAATTTTCCTTTATACCTGCAATAGCTTTCCTCTCCTCTTCCATATGTTGTAGTTCATATGATATTCTTAGCCTTTGTTCAATTTCCACACTTTCTCTATCTATTTCGGCCTTTTGCCTATCCTGTAGATTTTGATGTGTGCATCTTTGTGTGAGTAATTTTCTTCTTCTGTACAGCCTCCTCCTTTCCCGATCTTGTTTGCTTCTTCGTTTTGTTTGTCTTGCAGGTATATGGTGGCTACAGATTTGGGTCATGGTTTCTGTTATTAAGACTAGACATTCTGCTGGTGTCAGGTTATTCATTAAATCTTCCCAGTCTATTTCCTCCATTTCTTGATTTACCTCTTCCCACCTAATGTTTTTGTTATTGAAGTTAAATTTACTG
Source organism: Paralithodes platypus (assembly GCA_032716605.1). Taxonomy (NCBI): domain Eukaryota; kingdom Metazoa; phylum Arthropoda; class Malacostraca; order Decapoda; family Lithodidae; genus Paralithodes; species Paralithodes platypus. The sequence goes on from CM064481.1 coordinate 613,657, forward strand.
AAGGGGCCGGTTTTTGTTCTCGATTCTGAGGTTGTCTGTACACTTTCTAAGGTTGTTTTGATCTCAATTAATTTATGATCTGAGTATGTTGTGTCCGATATGTTAATGCTGTGTACTAGAGAGTCGTTGTTAGTGAAGACCAGGTCTAAGATATTGTTTTCCTGTGTGGGTTCAGCAATATGTTGGGTAAGACTAAAAAAAATCGCAAAGTTCAAAAAGCTCTCTCGTATTTGCTTCTCCGATGTTGTTTGCCACTAACTGGTTTTCTAGTTGTCTCCATTTAATGTTTGGTAGGTTAAAGTCTCCTAGCCATATAATATTTGGTGTTGGGTTCCCCAGGGTTTCCACTTCTGATTTTATTTTGTTGAGCTGGGTTTTGAATTCTTCTCGGGATGAGTCTGGAGGCCTGTATGTCACAATAACTGCTAAATTTAGGGATTCTATTTTAACTCCAAGTATTTCCACCACTTCATTACTGTTATTTAGGAATTCAGTAAATATCAGTGAGTCATGGATGTACAAGGCTACACCTCCATGTGATCTATGCGTTCTGTCCGCCCTATGTAGGTTGTAACCAGGAATCCATACCTCACTATCTTCCTGATCTTTAATGTGAGTTTCTGTGAGAGCCGTAAATATAGCGTTTCCTTCTTCTAGCAGGCCCCTAATAAATGGTACTTTGTTCGTGGTTCTATTTTTTAGGCCTTGGATATTTGCAAACAAGATTGGGGAGAGATTGTTTGGAGTACTATGTGTACCTAATAGTCTTCGGGATGTATTTGCCACTCTTGGGAGGCCAGGAGGTGCTCAAGGTGTTCTATGTGCTCTTCCATCTCCCTCAGTCTCTTCATCTTCGTCTGCCCTTTCCCTCCTTGCCTTTTTCCTCTGTCTCGTCCTCGCATAGCTAGAGAGTTTTTGGGCTACCATTCGTGTTAGGTCTAGCATATCTCCAAGTCCCTTTAATATGAAAAGCTGGGCATTTCATATTGTAGCAGGTCTTGTTCTCAAGTGATGTCTTGCAAAGGGATGGGTGGTGGTATTTGCAGGTTTCACCAAATCTACATTTTCCATGACTGGTTATGTTGTTGCAAATTTTGGGATGAGCAAATCTACATGACTTCCCATTATATTGGCCCTTTTGACCAAAGTAGCACCTTCTTTCCAGATAATATCTGCACACTGGTGTAGACAACCCCAGTAGGTGTGGCTGGGGCTGCGAGGGGTTATGTGGTGAGCTAAGTGTGGTTGTGGTTGATAGTGGGCTTGGTGTATGGGTGGGTGAGGCCTGCAGGGGGGTGGAGTTACGTGTCGGTTGTAGGTGGGCAGGTTGTGAGCTATGCTGGGTCTGGACGGGGGAGGTATGGTAGTTGGGGGAAATAGTGGTGTGGTTTAGGGGTGGTATGGTGTTATGAGGTGGTGTAGAGGGGGGCTGGGTGTCATGATCTGCCGGGCATAAGTAGGCAGATGGCAGAGGTGTGGAGGGGAGCGGGTCATGTGGGGAGGCGGGAGGCGGTGGCGGTGTGGTATTTGGTGACGTCGCGGTATTTCGAGGTGGTAGGGAGGGGGCTGATGAGAGTTTCTGTGTGGGAAGAGTTGTGTGTGGTGTTTGTTCAGAGGGAGGTGTTGTTGGTTGTTTTGGGTGAGACGAAATAGGAGTACTTGAATTCGATACAGTTGTGGTCAGGGATGTATGAGGGGAAATTCTTGGTGTGTTTCCCCAATTTTGTTGGAATAACACCGCCTCTTGGCTACATTTAGGTCTATCTTGTACCTCTGTGTTTTCCACAGTCTGGATGATTTTCATTGTGAAATCGGCACAGCTGTTGCAAAAATGGAAGTTCTTCCCCTTATTATTATAAGCCATGTTTATCGGTGGTGAAAGTCCTATGCAGCACCAATGAAACTTGTCTTTGCATATTTGGCATTTTGTGCCACGTTTGTCTCTCACTCTGTCCCTACAGATACTGCAAACGTCCTTGGTATTCATATCTATAAGAATATTTTACTCGACTTTCTTGTATGTAACGACGCAGGGGAGGGAAAGGGGCTAGAGAGAGAGAGAGAGGGGGGGGGGGGGTGTCACTGTTTTGTGGTTAGGACTTGTTCGAGCTTCCAATCATTAACACTGGCTTTGGTTTAAACTTTAAGTAACACTTTCGATAAACTTATGAAACAGAATCATCACTGCCCTAACCACTTCCTGTCTCTCTTATCCCCGGTCCGAATTTTCACTATTGATGGTTGCATGAGAGTTTCTTCCTCAATAACGTCACTACTAATATCCCGCGATATGCGATTTGTTAAATAGTTAACTTATTATGCTTCTCTGTTTTATTTTATTTGTTTTATATTTGTTTTACCTGTTCGAGTTTAAGTTCCCATTTCGGTAAAATCGTATACCGGTACCACGGTTTAGAATGTGTCTACGTCAAGGGGGAGGGGTGGTGTTGGTGAGAGGGGGGCCTATGACACTCGTCAAGTGCTAAGCGATTTATGTGTTTTGGTACGGTGGTGGTAGGACGCTCACTTACACTGGCCCTAAACTTTCTTTTGAAATTGTACATTCTGTATAAATGCTGGTAGTTTTTTTTTTTTTTTTCATGAGATACAGTTTACATACATGAATCGTGATCTAGCCACTTTTCACTAATATGCGATTTTAACTTTGCACACTGGACTAAAAACCCATCGTTCTCTTGGCACTCCCTTGTTTATGTTTGGCATTGGGGAATAACGGTTTTTCTTTTTCACACGCTTTTGTTATATCTCCGAAGATATTTATGCCATCAATTCGATTTGACACTACACAGAACCGCGACACTAAGTTTGGTTATGTGGATGATTTTGGTTCAGTTGTATCATCAATATCCCGAGTTATGATACAATAACTTGGACCGCGGCGCCGGCGACCTCTCCCCTCACACCATTTATTTAATATTTCAATATTTTAATATGTTGTTTATATTCATATAAGTTGATGTTCATCAAATGTTAATTAGCAACACTGGCAGGTTATACATATCTTAGCCCTTTCCAGTACCGGTGCCGACCTATTAACTTCATTCGGGCTACTATTAGATGATTTTATACAGTTTAGTAAGAGTCACGCACAAACACAAATGTTTCCTTCCCCATCAGGTCAGGTGAAGCTATTGAGGGATAAGCCTTTACAACGGCACCTCGTAGCTACTTTCTACTTTTTCCTATTGTCTGAAGAGTGTAGGATAGGGGAGAAGGGGTGTAGACGAGCGAGGAAGCTGTTGGAGTGGCTTTGTAATGTTGCATATCTACAGTAATATACAGGAATCTTATCTCCAGGACATCTGATTGTGGATGGTCTCGATGGGTCTCAGTACTTTGAGTTGTCTGTAGTTATGTTATGAGCTTAACAATCGAAGGGGCCTGGAGTTATCGCAGAGAGGCTCCAGTCCTGACGTTCTTCTTGACTTACAGTGTGCAGGCTTAATAATCCAATAGGGTTGATTGCCTCTGAAGTCCTATTTTAACTAACTAAGCCTCAAATAATTATTTACTTCAAGCTCCTGCAAATCACGATGGCCGAGGACAACCCTCTAAGATGTACTGATTTGTTTTTAATAGAAACTAAACAAGAAAAAGAAAAACACAATGGAATGTCCCACCGCTTTCCCATTCTTAACCCGTAAACGACTGCAAAGCTCATAAGAGGTTTTACTGGGCGACGACGGCAAAGCTCTTAAGAGGGAGGCCTAAACAAATATTTAAACAGCCCCAGTAGCACTAAACAATTTTTTGTTTCCCTATACCTCATATCACTCCTCCACATCCCCTCCTTCCTCCCTTTCCCCTCCCCCTTCAATTATCACCTATTTTCCCTGTTATACCCTAATTCGTTGGTATATTTTTGTGCTAACATTAGCAAACTGTGTGGAGGATGTGCTTACGTGCCTAGCGGGTGTGTTACATAACCGAGTGTGTGTATGAGTAGGCTCAGTGTGGCTTGAGGCCTCGTGGAGGGAGGGGTTGCCTCAATTTTCTCCATAATTCATGAATGGGCTGGTCCATCTATATTCGCGATTTTGACCAAAAAAAAAATATTTTCACTTGTTTTATTGTTGTTTTATGTTACTATCTTCATAGTGAAGGTAAAATAGGCTCATATGAATAAGTAATAACGATATTTATCGTAAAATGACGTTTATAGGCCTGAATGGAGCCAATATGCTCGCCCATGGGGAGCTAGTTCAATACCTCCCTCTCGCCGTTTTCGGGTTAAGTAAGCCATTTTAGATTTGCAGAAGAGTGACCATTAATTGCATTACTGCATGTCCACAAACATTTCAGTAATGTAAGCATGTTTCATCTCTTTTTTTTTTTTTTTTTTCCATGGAAGCACTGAGTTCTAGCTCTCCTAGTGAAACTGTTCCTACATAATTGTTGTGTACAGGTTACATGGTGAATCCATTTGGACCCATTCAGCCAACTGTTTGAAGAAGTTTATCCCCATCCAGGTATCGATTTCTTCCTGGGGAGCGATAGCGAGCCACCATTGTATGGAGAAATCCGGCTTCACCGGAGACTTTTTTCTATCGAAAATCCATTCACATATGCATAGGCTACGTGAGTTGCAGTTGGGATGTGTGTACATGCTTAGATTGATATGCAGGATTCGAAGTTGCATATAAATCGTAGGCAGTGTCCACCATCATTTAACCCACTGAACCCCAGCGACGACAACGTGTCGTCGTCATTGTATGTAACGCAAAACCCCAGCGACGACAACGTGTCGTCACAGGTACTCCGGTCCCAATTACTCCGGTCCTATGGCACCTAGAGGGCTCAGATTTGTATGGGAACTGTCTAAGTATCCCACGCAAGCCGATGGTTGAAAACTCTCAAAGTCCCACCGCGTGCGCGTGAGCGCGCAAAAACCGGTATTTTGGGTGTATTTGCCTTCAATGTTTTACTCTTGTAAAATCGGCTTTCGGGGGCTCCGTAGGACCAATTTTTGACCTTTTTGATCGTTTGTTCGTGGTTATTCCTTCATTTCTAACCCATTCGCTGCTTGGAGAAGGACCTCTAGCAATCGAAGGGTGTAAAGTCGATCTGAATTAACCCTCTAACTCACACAGATCCCTCCTTTACTCAATAAAATCGTCAAGTAATTGCCAGAATAAACTGTCAAAACATGTCATGATCCTCAAGGAGTTCAGGTACAATCCCCAGCTATACCCTATTTCTAATAAGTAGGCCAAAACTCACAAACGACTATAGTAATCGAGCTAATATGACTACGATTCGGGAAGGGTCAGCCAGGGAATACGTGGTAAAATTTACAGTCCATTTCTGCAAAAAAAAAAAATCAAATCCTGCCGGTCCCTGGTGGTAAATTTATTTATAACTTGCTGGGGCTCAGTGGCATAACTGTCTTCGTGGTGCGATGCATAAGGTGTTGATTTTCGGTATGAGCGTCCTGGGTTCGAATCCACGGACTGCCACATGTGTTTGTAAATTTCATTTATCGATTTTAGGAGTAGAGTTGGTTGTTGGAAGGAACATAATAATTGATATTGGTTCAGGAGTAATTTATCGAGAGGACTTCCCTAGTGGTTAACCTCTCCGCGGCGCACAGGGTTTTTTTTACAGGTTAAGACTGTGCGCACCTATGATGATTTTGGGACCTATTGCCAATTTCGATAAAAAGTACATTATCGTGTAGGGAATGTTTGCGTGCATCGGCCCATATATATTTGACCCCCCAAAAAATGTCTGGGGGGGGTGGGGGAACGGTCCGTAGTTGAAAAATGTGGAGCGAATGGCACCGCGCGGCTAGATTGTCATCGAGCGGCGAGATTTCCCTGCCGAATTTTCACGCGCCCAGGGGATAGAAGGAGAGGGAGGAGGGGGTGGGTTACCGCGTATTATCACGTATATCTCCTTTTTTGAGCCCTTTTAGGCTATGTAGAGTATGTATACGTGTGTAGGCCACCCATAACAATGAATATGCCTCATAGTGACCAAAAATTGCAATATATAAGGGAATTATAAGAGAATTTTTAGGCGGGAATGAAGATGTGTTGGAGGTTTGGCGGCAATTTATGAGCTGAGAGTGTGGTTTACGCCATACATATCACTTATATCTTGTACGTAGAGCACTGTCATGCTATAATACAGACTTGTACGTATGTATACGTGCCATATATCAAAATATATACCGCATATAGACCAATTCATGCGATATTTACGCACATTATCAATGAGTTTCTATGCGTGAACCAAGGTGTGAGTGAGTTGTGCTGGGAATGAAAGGGGGAGAGGGTGTGTTACGCCATAAATATCACGTAAATCTTGTATTTAGAGCACTGTCATGCTATAATAAAGACGTGTACGTATGTAGGCGTCCCATATAACAAGGAATATACCGCATATAGCCCAATTGATGCGATATTTACGCAAATTGTGAATGTGTTTCTAGCAGACGGAAGCCTGAAAGGGTGGGTTGGGGTGGCTGGGTAGGAGGGAGGCTAGCAGGGAGGGAGTGAGTGAGTCGTGGAGAGAAGGAAGGCAGGCAGATCTCTAGATAGATAGCCAGCTGTGTGACAATTGTGGAGGCGCCCGAGGCGTATTGATGTCTTTGGATTTTGAACCTTATGTCTACTAGGTGTCTGGTGTTTGTTGCCACCAAGAGTTTTACAATAACATGAGTCAGGAATGGAGAGAGAGAGAGAGATAGAAACTGAGACATGCGTATGTCGTACGTATAAATGGACTTCAGAATTGCATTTTTATGCAAGCAGACATTGCATTTTAGACACATGTGAAGTACCACAGAAACATGTAGGCCATTGACTGTAAATAAAGTACTATATTATAGACCACCAGCGACGGTGGTCAGTAAACACAGGCAGATTGCCTTTTGTGATAAAGGGCTAAATATAGAATAGTGTCTCCTTACACTTGCGAAAGGGTAGATTGCCACCAGAGAAACGTTTACTTATTTATTTCCAAGTAATATGCAATCTAAATGTATATTCGAGACCTACTGCAATTATTTGTATGACAGTCATGACTATGTATAATCCAATATACGCGCGTAGGCGAGACATAAGAAAGCTGGTTGAGCAATTTTCGACACCCACACAGTTATTATTCATTTTTATTTACAATATTATACAATACAAATGTATTTGTGAAGAGTATTTTATCCATTATTGTATTTATACAAATTTTGTTCCCAGACAGAGCTGCTGTTGCTGGTGTAGCTGGGGCATAAAGGAGTGGCAAGGGTCACCGCTTGACCGTGTGAAAATGAGTGGAGTCGCACTGAGAGGGGCAATTTTGCTGAGTGTTTGGGCAATTTTTGACAGAATAAAGTTATATAATTACTAATTCTTGACAGAGACAAACTTTTATAAACCTTGGCATGATATAATTGATAATCCCATCAATTTACAAACGTAAATTGGTGGGATAATTCATTTTTTTTTGTATATTGTCATTTCGATTGTAGACACAAAGTTTTGAGTGATATTTGGTATGAGCTCCTGTGGCATGGTTGGTAAGGTCGCGGACTGGAAAACTCAAAGTGTGGTAGGGTTGTGTGATCGAATCCAGGAGGGGGTTATGGGGAAGGTTTTATATTGTCTAGAACATTTTTGATAAAATTTTTTTTTACAAGATCATGCCATTGTATTCAAACAATATGAAATATTCATAGAATATATCATATTGTAAGAATACAATGACATGACCTTGTTTTTGTTTTTGTTTTTTTATTGTTTTATTTTATTATCTTAGTAGGTTTGACAGGATTTGTTGAAACATATTTATTTTTGTACAATTCATTTGAGGTAAGAAAATAATTATATACACATTACTTTGGCTAATAACAAACATATATATTGATATACTAAAAAAATAAGGCATATTACATGTAAATCTTTGAAACTTATAAACTAAATAATGAAACATACAATTATATAATGTAAAAGCTATATCACAGGGACATCTTTGGAACTTATACATTATATAATATATATGTTACATTATGAGGTAGCGTGATCAATTAGGTCAGGTCAGGTAAGGTAGGGCACGAGTCCAGGACAGGGCGGGGCAGGGGGCGAGTCCAGGGCAGGGCACGGGGCGAGTCCAGGGCAGGGCAGGGCAGGGCGACACTCAATAATTCTTGAAGGTGTGGTAGTCCCTGAAGCAGTCACCCAGGCAGAGTGGAACTTTGCACTCGGCGCACATTGAGGTGACTCTATTGGTGACATGGGGTTTCCTGACACTGGTGCTGCAGACGGTGCACTGCGCCTGCCTGCGACGAGTGCCAAGCATCTCAGTGTTGATTGGGTAGTGTCTTTCGACACCCAGCTGGATGCGGTCAGGAACGTGATCCCCACGCCATGCCGTACGTCTGTGAGTGGTGGTGCCATACTTCTGCAGGAGTTGGTATGAGACGTTGTAAACGAACTCCCGGAATTTCAGCTTCTGGTTTGGGGCCATATCCTTTTTCACCAACCACAAGTTGTAGGCGTTGAGCATCGTGATATCAACTAGGTGGAGGAAGAGCTTGTGATACCACTTCACAGTCTTCCTCAGACACTCAACGCCTGACAGCTGACAGTCAGACTTGTCCACCAGGCGCATGTTCTTGGTATAGTCCACTACCATGTCGGGCTTGTAGATGGTCTTCCTGGTTCGGTAGTGGATTTTGCCAGAATCCACCTGGGCACCTGTGTGGATGGTGGAAAGCAGGTGGACGTCTCGCTTATCCTTCCACTTCAGGGCTATCAGTTTCCCACACTTCTCGAGCTGCTTGAATTTCTGCCCCTTTCGTCGCCTTCTTCGCACATGCCTCTCGCGGTGTTCCTGGGCCAGGTCGTCTTCTGAAGGTGTGTCACTGGAGGAGGCATCTGTGAGAGGAATGACATCACCTGTGAACTTTGGCATAAACTTTCTTGTCTTTCTGACAGTCCCACATGACCCCGTTTGGTTGTCATGAAGAAACTGGCAGAGAGCAGGAGAAGTATACCAGTTGTCAGTGTAGATGATGTGGCCTTTGCCCAGGTAAGGTGCCAACATTTTCCTGACGATGGCACCTGACATGCCCATGGGGTCATTGGCAGCGGCTTTCGGTATGTCATTGTCAGTGCCTGTGTACACGATCATGTCAAGCACTATTCCAGTTTCGCAGTCACACAAAACGAAGAGCTTGATTCCGAACCTATGCCTTTTCAAGGGGATATACTGCTTGAAAACAAGACGTCCTTTGAAGAGCACGAGCGACTCATCAATCACCAAATTGAGGAAGGGGTAAAAGTATTTCCTATACCTCTCCAACAACATGGTGAACACATCCCGAACTTTCCATATCCTGTCAATCCTGTTAGGATTTTCGTTGTCTGCAAAGTGCATAAATCTTAGCAGCAACAAAAATCGGTCACGAGTCATGAACTTATTGAAAGTTGGGGTGGCGATGAGAGGGTCGTGCTTCCAATAGTGTTGCAACACATGCTTCTTGATCAGAGGCATGAGGAACAACAAGGCAAAGAACGTCATAAATTCTTCCACAGTCGTATCCACCCAGCCTCGTATTCTCGCTTTTGGAGAAAGGACGTCTAATCTGCCAAACACCCACCTGTAGTAGGCGTTTGTTTGGGCAAAGATGTACGTCATTACCTCCATATCGAAAAAAGCGAGGAAGAAGTCGCTTTCGTTCGCTTGATCGTCACAGGGCCAGTCGTCAGTTGTTCCTGACGTCCTAGGATTGAACTGGGGCACGTCAGGTACAAAATTGACCCCGTCAGACCAATCGAACGAAGGCAGCTCAGGGATCGGAATGTCGTCTGCGTCTGCTTCATCGTCTGAAATATCGCGACCATGGTCGCGATACAGAACTGCATCATCATCACCCTCCTCTTCACTTGACAGACGATGCCCTTCCTCATTCTCGTCACCGACGTCGGACTCACTCCCACTGTCCACTCCCAAATCCCCCCACCCTTGGTCCCGTGCTAGGGCTTCGTCGTCGAAACCCGGGCTGCCAATGTCCTGCGAATCACCATCAAACAGCAGGGCGGCATACTTTGATGGTGTCAGAATTTTCCGGGTCACTTTTGCACGTGCGGGAGTCTTATGGACAGGGACAGCAGAGACGGTGGCAGGGGCGGCGGCAGGGGCAGCAGTGGTGCGTGGCCTTGATGGCAAGATGATGGTGGTGCCTGTCGCCCTTCTCTCTGTTCCATGGGCAGGGGCGGCATGGGCGGCAGGGGCAGCAGGGGCAACAGGGGCAGCAGGGCCGGCAGGGACACCAGGGCCAGCAGTCGCTTTCCCTCTCCATTTCCCATTCCCCTTCCCCTTCCCCTTCCCTGTTCCTTGGGCAGGGGCGGCAGGGGCGGCAGGGGAAGCAGGGGCGGCAGGGGCAGCAGGGGGGGCAGGGGCAGCCGGGCCAGGGGCGGCTGGTGGTGGTGGTGGTGGTAGGGGCACTGTGGCTGGCGTACGGGTTCTCTTCCCTACGCCCGTGCCTTTAATTTTTCCTGCCCCCGCAGATTCTGCAGCCCTAGGGCGGCCTCCTGCGTCGCTGGTACCGGTGGCAGGGGTGGTAGGGGTGGCAGTGGTGGCAGTGGTGGTGGTAGTGGTTGTTGCAGTGGCCTGGGTCGTGGTGGCAGTGTCCCGAAACACCAATGACCTCTGTACCTTTGTCGTGCTTGCACGTGTTTTTCGTGCTTTGGGTGCAGGTGTTTCGTCCTCCGAGCTGTAGGGCATGTCGTACTGGTAGGTAGGGTCTTTAGCAGCCACCCTCTGCCTTCCACGGCGGCTAACACCACCAGAAGGAGGGCTGGTTGTGTCATCAGGGAGCGAGCGTGAGGGACGTGTGGGCTCCATGACTAGTGCGTGGTTACTGGCACGGCGATGCTTGCACGAGTGCGGGGCGAGCGTTTGGCGGGGTGGTGTCGAGAGTTGACATGTAGTACTATACCCACACCAATTTTCAGCCGCGCGGTTTTGGTACGCGTTCAAAAGCTCTGCTCTTAAGAGTCTCCCCGCAGTCCGCCGGGGGAACTCTTAAGAGTCTCCCGGCAGTTCCCGGGTTAATATAGAACAGAAATAATGCAGGGGCAGGACACCAAAGCGTGTATCTTAAATACACCAACAAGTAGGATACATATATATAAAACAAGGGAGTGCAACAACTCTGTGACAGCACTAATAATAGCCACTCAAAACAGTACTTCCTTAGCCAAAGTAACAGCCATACTGGGTTGTGCACTATGCATCAACCTAGGCTAAAATAATACGCGAATAATTCCTAAAGCATACACAATTAAAGTTAATAAACACAATGCTGTCTTTCTCACTAATAAAGTCTAGCAGTGGCATAAAAGGTACTAAGAAACTAGGCAGAGCGCAAGCATGCTCGTAGCCTACTACCTCCCCTTGAACAGATTTCCCTTATGTTACGTTAAGTGACTTGGAGGCTCTCTTGGTAAGTCCAGATCTCTAGTATAAATGAGGTAGCAATCATACAGGTGAGAGTAGGCAAAAGCCCTTCCCTTGTATACTGCTACACTCGCAAAGGAAAATATTCACAAGGGTTACAGGCTAGCTAGCTTCGTCGATGTTGTACAGGCTCTGACTTGCCACATACATAACTCAGACAACGACCAAAGATACCTTCCACTGTCTAGCATTAAATAATAAGAGAGAACAGCCCAATAATTAGGAGCACCCCAACACTATGGTACCATTTGACTATGACTCTAATAATCCCTAAAACTAGTGCATACATATATGGAAAGCTGGTGCTGGTAATACGACTGGCCGACTATGGAAGTCTTATGCAGAACCAGAAGGGATAAGTAATTGAATAAAGAAAGAAGTATGAAACCGAAGAAGTTCAGAGAGAGAGATAGTAGTATAAAGGGTTTTATGGGAGACAGGTTGCAAGGGACATGTAGGACCTAGCACACTCCACTTAGCTCTGAGGAAGGTAGCTGCTCGGGACCCCTAGGATCACACACAAAGGCACGGTGGTCAGCCAATCACAGGCCGCTACGTCACCAGGCAGCAGGGCTGCAGAAGGCGCCAGGAACCTCCAGCCAATCAAAACCGAGAGAAAGGACCACGCGGTCGGGATCCTCCTGGAGGGAGGAGGGAGGAGGAAGAGCAACACTCACCTCCCCCACCCTGCTCGCTCGCTCTCTCTCTCTCCTTCACTACAATGCATCCTATATTCTAGCAATGATATAAAATACTTTCAAGTGTCACAGACAAGAATAAAGATCACCACTGATCTGTCTGTGACAACATGTACTCTATGAAAGAAAGAACATCATACTACTATTATTGTAGCCCATATCACTGCCCAGGCGAGCGCTAGCGAGTCACGAGCGCATTCTGGCAAGCTGGCCAGCGTAACAGTCTCCGAACATAATTTATCAATATTATTACGATAGTTATCTTAATTGGAAATCCAAACTCATGTGTGTGCATTTCAAGATCAAACGTTATGCATAGGCGAAATATATAGCTAAGCTGATGACATGCACACGATGCAGATCGACACTAACGCCATCAAGCGTATGGACGCGGCGTGAGCTCAACAACAACCACAACAAGAACAACGAAAGTTCGAAAATAAGGCATCTGAAAAGACGAATTGGCCTTTTCCAAGTATCACTCTTCTTGCTCGCTCACCTCTCAAGGTGTTCTAAGCTCGTCGGTGCTGTCTTTAAGCTACATTATAACCTCTTGTTGTAATTACTCATCCGCCAGATGCTCTATAGGTTTTACTTTCCTTTCCCTTTCTGAAATGCTTGGCCAAGATGCAGATGTTCTTAAGCACCGATCTTATTTATTGGCTTGCGGTATTTTTTTGTTATGAAATTATCCCATGTCTTTTGCTTTTGATATTCCAATATTGATATTTTTTAAATGTTTATGTACCGCTACTTGATCTTTTAATGTTTATATATTTGTTGTATATTCCTGTAGCCTACTGATATTTTATTTTTTAGATGTAGCGCTGAATGATCTCTTCAGGTCCCAGTGCTTGGCCTTTGTGCCTACATTTTATATATTCAATTTTTATATGCATATAAATGTTTTCCCTACTACCCTGTCTTCGTTCTCTGGTTATGGTTAAGTTGATATGTATATATATATATTTAGAAGGTGTACAAGGTTAGAGGGAGTGGTAGACCGAGAATGAGGTGTACGGATGGAGTGGAGAGACGTATGGGGGGCGAGAGGGGTGGGCTGGACGAATGTTAACCCTCTGAATACCAGCGACGTGTGATATATTGTATTCCAGCTATATTTAGACGATATTGTGCAGCTTAGGAAGGCTCTGTGGTTGTTAAAAATGTTGGTTGGGATAGTTTGAAGCCTTATTATTGCTAGAGGTCCATCCTAAGCTAAATAATATCGTCTATTAGTTGCCAGAATATGATAAAACAAGGACGTCCCTGGTACTGGATGTTGTTTGTGCCCACCTCGTCAGGGATTAAGGGAAGATGGGCCCTTTTTCTTGTCCTCTTTCTTCCTCATGCTTTTTCCCAATAGATTTGAGATTTTAAGACATTTGCCCCATTAGTTTGTCGATTTTGATACCTTTCGCCCAATTTATTTGTCAATATTAAGACAATTCGTGCCCTTTATGTGTCGATATTTGTTTTCCTGGCGAGCAATAGAGAGCCTGTAATTGTGTAGGAACCAGCCTTTGGCCGTGACATTTTTCTACCTAAAAATGTACAAATTAATCTCGTAGGGGGATCTAATGGATTTTTTTAAGTGTGATCGAGGTCTAAGGAGGAAACTAAAACATAAATTCATATATAAATAAATAGACTCCCCAAAATAACCACTGTCCCCTTAACCCCTTCAACACAATGACGTAACTTTCATCATATTCTGGTTATCATTAGACAATTTTCTTAACTTATGATCAACCTCTAGGCCTCAAAGGGGTAAATACTGTGTTAATAAAGCATCCGAATAACCTAAATATTTTATGAACTGTATGAAATCGCCTCACTCGTGATAAGCCCCATTAGTGTTCAAACTTTATGACGTTCGGCCTATTAGTTTGTCGATATTTTTACCTTTCGTCTCATTTTGTTTTCAAAATTAAGACATTTCGTGCTATTTAGGTGTCGATTTGTTTCTTGGCGAACGATAGTGAGGCTGTAATTTGGGAGGAACCAGCCTTCAGCGGTGAAATTTTCCTACCGAAAAATGTACATATAAATTACGAAGGGGGATCTAGTGGATGTTTGTTTCTAAGTGTGATGGAGGTCTAGAGAGGAAACTAAAGGTCTTCAATATTAACAAAGAAATGGGTCGTTTAATCGTCAAACTAATGGGCCGAACGTCTTAAAATCTGAAAACAAATAATGGGGCTAAGCATGAGCAAGAAGAGGGACCAGAAAAACGATCTATCTCCCCTTAACCCAATCAGCACCGGTGGCGTCCTTTTCATTATATACCTGCAATTATGATATTATTTTACTCAGCTTAGGAGCGACGTGTAGCAATTAAGAGGCTACAGATTATCTCAGTTAACCCTATTAACTAGCACAGATCCTTCCTAAGTTGCAAACAATTGTCTAAATATAACTGAAATAAAAAAGCAGACAAAAGCGATAGTGAAAGGGTTAAGGAGAGATGGGTCGTTTATCTGGTCCACTTTTTCCCTCGTGCTTAGCCCAATTATTTTTCAGATTTGATGACGTTCCGTCCATTAGTTTGGCGATTTTAACCCTTCTTTAGCGGTGCCCGGCGATAGCCGGGCGAGATAACCAAGGACTATGTGGCGGGGCCCGGCTATAGTCGCATGCAATTTTGAGAACGTAATGTGCTTTGAGAGAGAGCGGAGCGGTGGGAGGAGCGTAGGTTACATCATGACCGCTCTCCACGGTGGCCGTGGAGCTACTGAGATGTACTCCGCCCTACTCCACCCTCCCTCACTCGTTTCACAAGTAATAATGTAAGGAAATTACCGTATTTTACCGATTTTGCCCTTCGGTTGCACGATCGTTGCAAGACAACCAGTGATCATAGAAGGATGGTTCTGGTGTCATTGGAAAGCTTATTTAACGCCCCTTCATGGATACATACTTGTATTACGCTCTGGCTCTTGTTTATGCATGAAAACGAGCACGGAAACAAGCTCGTTTACGGTAAAACCCCCGCTGGGCGGCAAAGTCAAATATACTCCACCACCCGCTCTATGACTGTTGAGACCTTTCACCACATTTCGTCTATTTTAAGACCTTTCGTGCCATTTACTATGGGTTTCAGAGGCAGTGTGGCATCGTTTTTCAGGAATAACAACAAACAGTTGGATCAGTATGATAATATGACACAGTTTTTTTCACACCGTCCCCTAATTTTTTTTCAATATAGTGCATTACCAAAAGTGTAGAAATAAGCCACTTGTACCTTAGTCATGAGGTTAAAGTCGCACATTAATGACTAAGAAACGGACAGGGCTACCGTGGCTTACCTGTGAGAACCACCAAACCATTATTGTTCCTGCATCAAACACGGTAGTTATCAGCCACCACCCAGCCCTATTATCGCCTATAAATTCAAGTAGTCTGTCAATATCAAGTATAAATATACAAAAATACATACGGTGTGTATATTTATACTTGATATTGACAGATAACTTAAATTTAAAGGCGATAATAGGGTTGGGTGGTGGCTGATAACTACCGTGTTTAAAGGAGGAGCAATAATGGGTTGGTGGTTCTCAGAGGTAAGCCACGGTAGCCTGTCCGTTTCTTAGTCATTATGTGCGATTTTAACCTCATGACTAAGGGACAAGTGGCTTATTTCTACACTTTTGGTAATGCACTATATTGAAAAAAATTAGGGGACGGTGTGGAAAAAAGTTATGTACAAATATCATACTGATCCTAATGTTTGTTAACCCGGGAACTGCGGGGAGACTCTTAAGAGTTCCCCCGGCGGACTGCGGGAAGACTCTTAAGAGTCAGAGAAAAAAAAATCAACTTTTGACATCGAAAAAAAAAAATATTATTTTTATTTTTTTATTTTTGTTTGGCCCCTAGGCCATGCAAAATCTCAGTCCTCTACCTCCCCTCCTTCCCCACTTTCCTGCTCTCCTTCAGTTATCACCTATTTTCCCTGTTATTCCCTTATTCTGAGGTATATTTTCGTGCTAACATTAGCGAGTTGCAAGCAGGGCATTATCATCATTGTTAGCAAACGAGTGCAAGAGAGAGAGAGAGAATATCGATCGACTGTGTCTCAGTGGCCTTGGGGGAAATTGGCGGGAAAGCAGCTTGCCTCACCCATACATTATACAACTCGCGGGCTATATCTCCGATTTTGACCATCCAAACGCTGTTTTCACTCGTTTTATTGTTGTTTCAGGTTAATACCTTTATAATCAACCCATAATAGGCACGTATGGATAAGTATTAATGCTATTAATGGTACAATGAATATTTTAGTGACGGAAACACCTCAAATACATGCGCACTGGGAGAGGTGTCTAATTACCCCCATGCGCAGCCGAGAGGTTAATAAGTTATTCCCGAAAAACGATGCCACACTGCCTCTGAAACCCATAGTAGGTGTCGATTTCTTTCCTGGCGAGCGATAGCGAGCCTGATATTTTAAGAGGATATTGTTCTACTGAAAAATGTACAAATTCTTTTTGAAGCCGGAGAGTCTAATTTTTTATTTTTTTCCAAGCTTGGTGGAGGTCTAGCGAGGAAACTAAGCATTATAAGAATACATTAATTCGTAGACCTAAAAAACGGCCCGTCACCATTGAAGGGTCATGATTAAGTTCGTTATCCTCGTAAAGTTTTAGTCTCGTAAAATGTTATCTAGGTATGATGCTGATAATTTGACGCAATTTTGTTCGCTTGATGTATGTTCTTACTGCTTCATTCTCATTTATTTGATTTAGCCGTTATTCATGTGTAGTTTCGTAGTTCTAAATTTAGGAAAACTATTACTTGTTTTTTTTTGTTAGTTCGTTAAAATAGGACTTCAGAGGGTACCAATTCTTCTGGATTATTAAGCCAGCACACTGTAAGTCAAGGATAGCGTCAAGAATAGAGCTCCTTTTCGAGAACAGTCCCTTCATATTTGTTTCCTTTTATGATTTGGTATCAATTTAATCTTACACATCATTTTTCCTGTAGGGGGGTAGTGCTTGGTTTTGCTGTAGGGGGGTAGTGCTTGGTTTTCCTGTAGGGGGGTAGTGCTTGGTTTTCCTGTAGGGGGGTAGTGCTTGGTTTTGCTGTAGCGGGGTAGTGCTTGGTTTGCTGTAGTAGTTGGGTAGTAGTGCTTGGTTCTGTAGGGGGGTAGTGCTTGGTTTTTCTGTAGGGTTGTAGTGCTTGGTTTTGCTGTAGGGGGTAGTGCTTGGTTTGCTGTAGGGGGGTAGTGCTTGGTGCTGTTTTTGGTTTCCTGTAGGGGGGTAGTGCTTGGTTTTGCTGTAGGGGGGTAGTGCTTGGTTTTGCTGTAGGGGGGTAGTGCTTGTTTTCCTGGGGGGGTAGTGCTTGATTTTCTAATGGGGGTAGTGCTTGGTTTCCTAAAGGGGGTAGTGTTTGGTTTGGTGTAGGGGGGTAGTGCTTGGTTTTGCTGTAGGGGGGTAGTGCTTGGTTTTGCTGTAGGGGGGTTGTGCTTGGTTTTGGTAGGGGGGTAGTGCTTGGTTTTGCTGTAGGGGGGTAGAGTGCTTGGTTTTGCTGTAGGGGGGTAGTGCTTGGTTTGCTGTAGGGGGGTAGTGCTTGGTTTTTGTAGGGGGGTAGTGCTTGGTTTTGTGGTTAAGGGGGTAGTGCTTGGTTTTTCTTTAGGGGGTAGTGCTTGGTTTTTCTTTAAGGGGGTAGTGCTTGGTTTTTCTTTAAGGGGGTAGTGCTTGGTTTTGCTGTAGGGGGGTAGTGCTTGGTTTTCCTGTAGGGGGGTAGTGCTTGGTTTTCCTGTAGGGTAGTGCTTGGTTTTGCTGTAGGGGAGTAGTACTTGGTTTTGCTGTAGGGGGGTAGTGTGCTTGGTTTTGCTGTAGGGGGGTAGTGCTTGGTTTTGCTGTAGGGGGGTAGTGCTTGGTTTTGCTGTAGGGGCGTAGTGCTTGGTTTTGCTGTAGGGGGTAGTGCTTGGTTTTCCTGTAGGGGGGTAGTGCTTGGTTTTGCTGTAGGGGGGTAGTGCTTGGTTTTCCTGTAGGGGGGTAGTGCTTGGTTTTGCTGTAGGGGGGTAGTGCTTGGTTTTAGTTTAGGGGGTAGTGCTTGGTTTTAGTTTAGGGGGTAGTGCTTGGTTTTAGTTTAGGGGGTAGTGCTTGGTTTTCCTGTAGGGGGGTAGTGCTTGGTTTTCCTGTAGGGGGGT
Source organism: Paralithodes platypus (assembly GCA_032716605.1). Taxonomy (NCBI): domain Eukaryota; kingdom Metazoa; phylum Arthropoda; class Malacostraca; order Decapoda; family Lithodidae; genus Paralithodes; species Paralithodes platypus. The sequence goes on from CM064481.1 coordinate 631,993, forward strand.
AGTGCTTGGTTTTCCTGTAGGGGGGTAGTGCTTGGTTTTGCTGTAGGGGCGTAGTGCTTGGTTTTGCTGTAGGGGGGTAGGGCTTGGTTTTTCCTGTAGGGGGTAGTGCTTGGTTTTGCTGTAGGGTAGTGCTGGTTTTCCTGTAGGGGGGTAGTGCTTGGTTTTGCTGTAGGGGGGTAGTGCTTGGTTTTGCTGTAGGGGGGTAGTGCTTGGTTTTGCTGTAGGGGGGTAGTGCTTGGTTTTCCTGTAGGGGGGTAGTGCTTGGTTTTTGGTCTATGTGTTTGTTTATATTATGTTTTAGTTTCCTCGCTAGACCTCCATCAAGCTTATAAAATCACCCCTTATACACCCTTCAAGATAAATTTAAAAAAATTCTGTAGAAAATGTCCCGGCTGAAGGCCGATTCCTTCCAAGATTAAAGGCTCGCTATCAACTCGCCAGGAAATATTCGACACATTAATGGCACAAAAGGTCTTAATATTGATAAAGAAATGAGGCGAAAGGTCTCAAAATCACCAAACTAACGGAACGAACGTCATAACATTTCAAAGCTAATATGCTATATAATATATAATATACTGCATTAGTTAGTTTGCGGGAAACGTTAGTCTCAGACTGTCTTCTATTCAACAGCTGAGCTCTGGAACTCTCTCCCAGAATCAGTCTTTCCATCTTCCTATGACTTAAATTGCTTCAAACTACGTGAGTCCAGGCATTTTGTCTCGAACATCCCTTGATTTTGGCCCTGTCACTCTTTTAACTCTGGGGGAGGCACTTGCTACAGGCAGTTCTGCCTTTTGCCTCCCTCAATCACATAGAAAAACAAATATATTGCTTTCGTTGAGATTTATATACTGTAGCCTATATGCTACTATATCTTAAGTGTGCTTACATAAATTTAAACAAAAAATCTGATGTAGTCTATATTTTTTCCATCTGATTATGGAAGACAAAAGGCAGAACTGCATGTGACGAGTGCCTCCCCCTTCCCATCTTCATATTGCTGTTTTCGTTTGCATGTATATAATTTTAATTGTATTTGTTTTATATATATGTACGTTTGTTTCTGATACCCTATCCCTACTCCCCTTCTCATATTTATAGTTTTGTTTTAGTTTTCATTTATATAGCCTACAAACAATTTAGTTTGCGTTTACATTATGTTAATATACTTGCTTTCTGGTATACTGTCCCAGCTCCCCTTCCTATTTCCGTTTGCATTTATATAGTATATATTTGATTGTTGTTTCATATACATTTACTTATTGTTAGATATACTTACCCTGCTGCCCCTTTTGTCCAGTTTTCCCTTGGATTTATATACTTTACTTTCATGTAAAACAGAAACCGAGATACTAACCATACTGTTCTTCTCATTTGCTTTTCCTCTTTTCGTTTCCTTTGATGTATATTAAATTATCTTTATATTTATATCATTTTTCCCCTACTCATCGTTTTCTGGTTATCGTAAGATTGAAATTTATTTATTTTAAAGTTTTACAAGGTTAGAGGGAGGGGTAGACCGAGAATGAGGTGTAGGGATGGAGTGGATAGACGTATGGGGGTGAGAAGGGTTGGCTGGGAGGAAGGACGAGTGTTATATGGGTACAGGGTTTGCCTGGAAGAGGTTTGTTCGTGACCACCTCATCAGGGATTAACCCCTTAAACATGATGAAGTAACTTTCATCATATTTTGGTTACCATTTGACCAGACCATATGGCTGGAGTAAAGTAGGAAAGAAGAGCAATTGGACAGAGGAAGAACAAGCGGAGAAGTGAGAAGTACAGTAGAAGACTGAAAGTTCTCGGGCTCAACCAAGTTACTTCATTGTACCATTTGACGATTGGCTTTAGCCTATAATCTACCTCTAGTACTGAAAGGAGTAAATACTGTCTTACTAAATCATCTGAATAACCTATTTGTTGATGATTTTTTTTTTTTTTTTCCCAACTTACTTCCTCTCGGGCATAGGCTGAGAGCCTTAACATTCACCGCTTTACAATGAACAGTGAAGCCCGTGAGGTCTTGTTCCAGTTTAGGGAGTGAGACATGTGAAGCACGTAGAGTACAACGAGCACCTGCCATCTTGCCTTCACATGAGGCACGGTGCTCACTCATGGCCCGAAACGACCCCATCTCTGAAGCCACCTCGTTCCCGTGCTTCACTGTCTCACCCCCTACACTCGGACTCTCACACTTACACACACACAACGCCACCTGTTGAGCAGATAACTCACTAGGCATTGCACCCCTATAGCATATTTTGAATATGGGAATATTCATACAGTGCTATTTAATCAGGGAACAATGAGGGTATTTTATTGACGTTTCGGTGGGCTTGTGGTAATGCACTGATACTAGGTACAGCACAAATTCCATCCCAATAATATCTTCCCATTGATACATCGGGATTTGAACCCGGGACCTTTGGATTACCAGGCCAGTGGCAAGACCACTCCACACCACGATTATGAAATCGCCTAATTTTAACCAGAAACAGAGGTAAAATGTCATCATCTTGCTGAAGGGGTTAAGTCGTCGGACAATAGATAAATATATAGATTCTTTATTTATTTATCAATAGATTATTTATTTATTTATATATGTATTTATATATTTATATATGTATTTATTTATTTATGTATTTATTTATTTATTTATTTATTTATTTAATATAGTGTCCCTTCTCAATATGTTCTTGTTTTGTTTTGTTTTTTGTTTTGTTTTTTCGCTTTGTTTATCCCCTTAAGGATTATGGGGCGTTTTTGGGCAGTTTATTCTGGCTATCGTTAGACAATTATATATAGAGTAGGAAGGGTATATACAGTATAAGTAGGAGGATTATGTGAGACAGTTTATACCCTCTGGATTCCTAGAGAGCCTTCTGAATCTATATAAAATGGTCTAATGGTAACCAGAATATACTGTCAACATGCGTCATAATCTTCAAGGGGTTAATTTAACTTGTCTAATACACTGTCCTTCTTTTTGATTGTGTTATTCCTGTTTCCACTTCACTTGAGGGGAGATGGGTCGTTTTTCTAGACTCCTTTCTCCCTCATGTTTAGCTCCATTCGTTTTGAGATTGTAAGACGTTCGGCCCATTAGTTTGGCTATTTTAACACATTTCGCCCCATGTCGTTGTCAATTTTAAGACCTTTCGTGCCATTTAGGTGTCGATTGTTTCTGGCGAGCGATATTTTGACTAACTTTAGGAATACCCCCGGCCTTCGGGCCAGTACTTTTTTCTATCGAAAAATTTACAAATCTCTCTTGAAGGTTTTTTTTCTAACCTTGATGAAAGTCTAGTGAGGAAACTAAGAAATAAAGGAATACATGAATTAATACATGAATTAAAGGGGAGGTGTGGTGGAGTGGTCTTGCCACTGGCCTGGTAATCCAAAGGTCCCGGGTTCAAATCCCGATGTATCAATGGGAAGATATTATTGGGATGGAATTTGAGCTGTACCTAGTATCAGTGCATTACCACAAGCCCACCGAAACGTCAATAAAATACCCTCATTGTTCCCTGATTAAATAGCAGTGTATGAATATTCCCATATTCAAAATATGCTATAGGGGTGCAATGCCTGGTGAGTTATCTGCTCAACAGGTGGCGTTGTGTGTGTGTAAGTGTGAGAGTCCGAGTGTAGGGGGTGAGACAGTGAAGCACGGGAACGAGATGGCTTCAGAGATGGGGTCGTTTCGGGCCATGAGTGAGCACCATGCCTCATGTGAAGGCAAGATGGCAGGTGCTCGTTGTACTCTACGTGCTTCACATGTCTCACTCCCTAGACTGGAACAAGACCTCACGGGCTTCACTGTTCATTGTAAAACGGTGAATGTTAAGGCTCTCAGCCTATGCCCGAGAGGAAGTAAGTTGGAATATAGAAAAAAAAAAAAAAAAAAAAAAAAATAGACCAAAAAACGGCCCATCTCCTCTGAAGGGGAGATTTCCACTTGAGGAACTTTTTTCTTGACCCCTTTCTCCCTCATGTCTAGCCCCATTGCTTTTGAGATTTTAAGACGTTTGCCACATTAGTTTGGTGATTTTAAGAATTTCCGCCCCATTCTGTCAATTTTAAGACCTTTCGTGCCATTTACAGTAGGTGTCGATTTTATCCTGGCGAGCGATAGCGAGCCTGTAATTTAAGAGTAACCTGCCTTCGGCCGGGAAATTTTTTCTACCGAAACATTTACACATTTATCTTGAAAGGGGGTCAAAGGGGTGAAATTTTAAGATTTCTGAAGGAGTAGGAAACAAACTAAAAACCTCCCCTTAACCCAATCAGCACCGGTGGCATCCTTTTCATTATATACCGGCAATTATGATACGATTTTACTCAGCTTAGGAGGGACGTGTAGCAATTAAGAGGCTACAGAGTACAGACCATATCAGTTAACCCTATTGACTACCACAGATCCTTCCTAAGCTGCATAACATTGCCTAAATATAGCTGAAAGGGTTAAGGGTAGATGGGTGTTTTTCTGGTCCCCTTTCTCTCTCGTGTTAGCCCCGTTTGTTTTGAGATTATAAGACATTCGGTCCATTAGTTTGGCTATTTCAAAGGTGGGAGCGCATGGGTTGAGATAAACATGGAATGATAATCGCCAAGCTGTACATAATTTTCTTGCAAAATGAAGTGGCACTGAAATCATTATTAACAATGGTATAAAGGATTTTGTGGATCGTCTATACCGGGCCTGTAACGTCACAAGAGTGTAAGTCCACCATCCAGTCTAGGAAAAGGATATAGTCCATGAGCCAAGACCCGAATTTTGGGATATCGGTACCACCCGGGGTGACTAATTCTCTTAGGTGTTTTTAGCTTGCTACATGTCTCTAGTTTATGTTTTGATATGATAGCCCTTGCACATTGGTAGCTTAATGGTCGTTATCACTTCTTGAATAGACATACCCTACCGAAAATTCCGAATTTTTTTAAAATGTCAAATTTGGGGACAGGAATGCCTAAATGTCAACAAAATGCATATAGTAATTGTCACATTTAATACAAGTCCTGTAAATACACACTAAGCATGCCATGGGCTTGTACCAACTATTATGGCAAATTACTAATACTCCTAAATATCATCTACGTCAGACTCGGAATCTGACTGTTGTGCCACCGGCTCTTCTTCAATAGCCTTGTTCTGACATGTCTGTAACCTGCACATGTCCGTGCATTTTAGACCATTGCTGAGGCAAGTACACTTAGGGAGTTCGCATGACCGCACACACTTGCAAGACAGTAGCTGCATAACAGCATCTGGTGCTGGTGAGCCTCGCATCCAGTTGACGGCAAGCTTACCGTCCTCATCTGTCATCCAACCGCAGTCTGTTGGGTTCGCAACAAATGGCTGGCTCTGAAGACTTCTCCTCCAGATCGCAGCCTGGTAGTTTGCACGCAGTGCATGCATGAAGAGGCAGTCCTCACAAGGAGGGAGTTGACTTGGCTCTACCTCTCCACGTCTTGCACAGAACAGCTCATACCGAAGCTTGTTTACCTTAGTTGTGTGGGTAGATGGTAGGTACATGTGGCAGGTGATTTCCTGTAGCTTCTCAAAGAGTTCAGGAGACACTTCCCATGAGCGTCCAAGTTCGTGAAAAGCATGCTGGTATGTCTTGTCCATCTTCACCTGCTTGAGTGTCGTCATCTTCCCTCGGCCAGCGAATGCACTGACGGTATCACAGCCTGTAAAGGCATGCATACCAATCAATGAATCACACACGCTGCCTCCCAGTGTGCGGCTCAGTGTGGTGATATCCAGGAATCTTGTCCGGTTCTTCGTCCCGCACTTCTGGAACAGATGGGATGGGATCTTGTGGCACATGCCAAGACACAACACCATGACGTCTGTATCTTCTGCAGTGATGATGACAGACTTGTTCCCAGATTCTGCTGCATGAAGTGCATGGAGAAGAAGGCGTGTGTCTGCTTCTTCTTGAGTTGACTTAAGCTCAGGAGCCTCTTCCCACTGCTCTTTGGTGATCTTGAAGCAGCGCTGCTCACAGGTGACATACAGCTCCTTGTCCTTGAGCTTCTCCCTGTGCTGTGGTGCCTTCCATTCTTCTACCAAGAACTTGATAAGACTTGCCTTGTTGGAGGAACTACGAGTAACTTTCTCCACTGCTGGATGTTGTGCCCAGGTTGAATGTTCTTGAAATGAATTCCTGTGCCTGCACTTCTTTTGGCTCGTTCTGCATCCTTGATGGATGTCTCCTTGTAGATATCAAACACAACATCAATGCGCCTGCTCTTAGCACCTTCATGAACAGCGTGACTCAGTGCTGTACCTGCAAGCTGTGAAAAAGTTTTGTCGTTCCCTTCAGTTTGTGGACCAGGCTCATCCCATCAATTATGGTAGCAGAGGGCTCGGGTATCACTTCTGCAGGAGAAACATTCCTCTCTAACTCCTTTGCGAGGGCAGCCTTGTTGGTCTTGCGGAGAGACCCATCACCGCTGGCAAGTGCCCAAGGCAAAGGCCCCAGGGGATGAGCCAAGACATCACTCATTTTGAGCTTTCTGTTCTCGGCAACAAGGATCATCTGGCCAAATAGGTTCCTGTCAGCCTTTAAGATAACCTCCTTGGCATGGTCTTGTGAGCGTGGCTTCATTCTGATGTTAGTGAACGTTCTCAGTTTCGTATTCGTCATCGTGTCATGAAACTGTATAGTTGGCGTATCGATCTCCAGGCGCTCTTCCTTGAAGGCTTGATATGCATCCTCTCCTATTCTGTAGGCCCCTAGAAGGTCTTTGACAACTTCTGGTGGTGCCATAGTCGCAGTTGACAAACTGACAAGATCTTCTTGCTCTGCGTTGAAGGGGTTCAACCAGCTGGTCTCCATCAGTTGAACTAAAGATTGGACATCGGCCTCATCTCTTCTAATCCTGGGCATCTGTAGGTCTGGTGGCTGAAGTCAGTATACTTTTGGCCTACTACCATATTCCTGAGCTGCCTTAAGTACCTGCTGCGATACTCCGATGTCAGGTAGTACCTGGCGACAGCTCCGCCTTTCAGGCTGAAGCCTTTTGTGCCCCTGGTGTCTGGGTGTCTTTGTTGATCGTCTCTTCGATTGTCTGGTCCACAGGGATCCGTCCAAAGGGATTCTTGCTACCGATCTGGACCGAAAAGCCACCTTGCATGAAGTGTTCATGGACCTCTGGGTGTTCAATGGGCAGTCGAGACATCAAGGCATAGTAGTAGGTTAGGAACCGGGCATAGTTCACTTTGTCATAGGCAAAACACCACGGTATCATCTGTCGGATTGCTCCTAGGTGGAGCATCCAGTTGCCTTCTCTGGAGGCTCGAATTAAGTCCAGCATGATCTCAACCATGTCCAGGTATGACATCCAGAATGCTGAGAGGTTGTGTTCATCTCTGAGGGTCTCAAGATAAACTTGGAAAAGCTTCATGATATGTGTGCATGATTCACTCTCCATCAGCTCTTGAAAGAGTCCCTGAGACACATTGCTGTGAAAGCTGTTGATGTCCTTCAGTGTTTCATCTAGATGGTGTATGTCCCTTGAATGGTTTTCTTCTAGCCATGAAAGGAAGCCTTTCCATGCAAGCCTCATCAGTGCTTCATACACGAGCTTGTGTAGTCTCACTGCTCTGTTGTACCTCTTGCCGTTCATCACCCCTGACACTGATCCTTCTGCGATGATACCTGATTCCACACACAGATCTCTAAGACCTGCATCTTGAAACCTCTTTCCTATGGTGGAGATGAGATTACAGATTGTGTGGAAGACGCCCATCCTGATGATAATGTTCTTGAACTTCTCTTGTTTCCAGATAACTTCGGCAGCTTTGGCATAGAGTGCTTGATCAAACACGCACACAATCTTGTTAAGCTGTAAGGACTGCATGATAGCATGCGTTTGTTCCAAGATTTCATTAACGGTGGACATTTCTGTTGCGGGAGCATTGATAGTGGGCAGGTAGCTTACAGTGTCCTGAACCACTGCAATGTCTCTGCGCATTTTGATGTTGAACCCAGTCCAACTGCTGATGGACTGGTCCTCATGGTCTGACATTCGAGTAAGAAGCCAGATATGGTTCTTTGTCTTTGAATCCTGGACTTCCTTGGTAGTGTCGACATACGCAGTCTCAATCCTAGGTGGCCCTGCCCGCCGCCCAACATTGTATATTGGCAGCATTGATGATGTCTGAGTGATGCTTCTTATCTTGGACTTGGTAATCTCTGGCAGGACTTTCTCTGGCACAGAGCCTGCAACCTTGGACTGGACAGCAATGCCATTGACTCTATGAGAAGTACCTGCTCCACTTAGGGTCTCTTCAAGTCGGTCAATGTTATCCCAGGCCAGGGTTGTGAACACACCAGGGTAGATGTTTGCTGGCAGTGGAATGTCATCCTTTGAGCATTCCAGCTTCTGGATACAAAGGGCTGTATCGATCTCCTCAAACATTGAGTAAGACACACAGTGACCAAGACGATTCAGAGTTCGGATCAGTTCTGTGTTTCCTGTCAAAGACTTTACAGCATTGGTCAGCAATACGTGCTTGGGTGGTTTTGTCTTGCCACTGGTAACAGCAAAGACCAAGTCACTGCCAAAGGAAGTGGCAAGACGTTGAGCTCTTTCAGAGGGAGTTTCACACTCACACTCTCCTCTCAGCAGGGTGTGCAGGAATTGAGTGACTGCTGCAGGAATGACATTCTGATCTGTATCGGGAGGCCATGGCTGACTCACATCTTGTTTATTGATCTCATTCCTCAGCTGCATTCCTGCTTTGGTTAAGACATCTTCAGAGTTAGCTGCTCTTGCTTCTTGCAGGTCTTTTGCCATTTTGTGTGCTTGCCGGGCAAGGTCGTCCATTGAGAGGCTGCGTGGATAGATTAGAAGCTTTCCTTTCTCATCTGGGACAAAGCGTAGTGATTCTCCAAACTCGGTTTCAATCTTTCGGCGAACATGTTTCTTTGTCGCTGGTTTCAGTTGGATAATACCACGGGACATCATGGATCTCTCAAGCCTAGATGTGAGGTTTGTCATAGGCAGTACCTCTGGGTTGGGGAATAATTTGGTCCTTATATACAAGCAGAGTTCCTCGAGGGCTTCTGTCTCAACCTCTTCGTAGCGTGCTTCCTCGCTTTCTTACCTGATTTTCACCTGCACCCGACCTGGCGGCCGCTGGGAAATCATCTTTTGTGAAGAGTTTGTAGCACGACTTGTGGTAGTGACCCTCTGCAGCAACAAGGTCTCTGCTAACTAAACCAAGGATTCTCTGGTTGAGTTTCCTTATTGCTGCTCTGCGAATCTTCTCATCTGCTCGTACCTCAACACACTGTATGAGTGGCTCCCTTGTCTTTGTTGTTTTTATGTACTTGCTTGACTTCTCGCAGAAGATACATACTTTGGCATACACCCTGCTAGTACTAGGGGCATCCCTTGATGCCCTCCTCCTGGGGTCGACGCTTGCTGATTCTATCTTGACACCCTTGGCAAGGATAGAATCCAGTGACTTCTTCATTGTAAAGAGACTACGACATTTACGGTGATAATGTATGTGTGGTATTCCTCCTTCTTCAAGGCCCTTGGCTGCTTCCAGGACTGGATCATGCTGCCTGATTTCTGCAGCCCTGAGCAATGTGTTCCAGGAGTCCAAATCCTGTGGTAACACCAGAGCATCGCTGTCATCATCAGAGCAGTGGATGATACAGTCGATCCGTGCTCTCTTCCTCGCAGATGGTTCCATCCTGCCGTCAAACAGTCGACACACACCTGCAAAAAATATCACCATTAAACCATGAACAAACAAACACATTACATGGAAACCACTCTACATATGTTTGCTCCTTCCAATAATAAATTATCCCCAAAATATAACAAAAAATCCCCAAATATGAAATAAACCCCTAAATATGGAGAAACTTGAAATACACATCGGAATAATTCTTGTAGAGAATCAAATAAGCTACAAGAGCTGTTAGAATATATTTTTCAATGTTCCCCATATTTAAGGATTTATTCTAGATTTAGAGGAAAATACCCAACATATAGAGTATATTCCGAAATATGAGGAAATTTGAAAAATACCTAGGAACAACTCTGGTAGAGAATATAATTCTACATAGGTGTTCAAAGTTTCGCGATGATTGTGTGATGGATTTTAAAGAAAATGAGGAAAACGCCGAGCGTCACGCTAAAAATCTTTATTTTTGGGTAGCGCCCCTATTGCATCAAAAAAATTAGACTAAGCTACCAGTGCGAGAAGGCTATCATATCTTAATGTACTTACAGTCACTCTATAAACATTTTAGTACCATTCGTGTTTAGTCACCCCAGGTGGTACCGATATCTGGCCTGGCTCATGGACTAATACTGGTGTGACGTTACTATGACGTCACAGGCCCAGTATAGACGATCCGCAAAATCCTTTATACCATTGTTAATAATTATTTCAGTGACATTGCATTTTACAAAATAATTATATGCAGGTTGGAGATTATGTTTTAATGTTTACTTCAACCCATGCGCCCCCACCTTTAAGACCTTTCGCCCCATTTCGTTGTCAATGTTAAGATCTTTCGTGCCATTTAGGTGTCAATGTTTTCGTGGCGAGCGATAGCGATTTTGTAATTTTAAGAGTAACCAGCCTTCGGCCGGTACATTTTATGTACAAATTTATCTTTAAAGGGGTCTCGGGAGTATTTCTCTAAGCTTGATGGAGGTCTAGCGAGGAAACTATACAATAATGAATTAATAGAAAGTAAAAAAAGACAGCCACTGCCCCCTTATGGGGCATCAACAATTTTGTTATCTTCGTCAAATTTGTCTTTTAAAATTTTATAATGTTTTGGTTGTAAGGTATCCAGTCTCATTATTTCCACTAGATATATGTTCTTACTCCTTCATTCTCATTAATTTGAATTAACCGTTATTCGTGTGCAGTTTCGTAGTTCTAAATTTAGGGAAACTATTATTTGATATTTTTTGTTAGTTCGTTATAGTAGGTTTTCAGAGGCTATCAACCCTTCTGGATTATTAAGCCAGCACACTGTAAGTCAAGGATAGAGTCAAGAATAGAGGTCCTTTTCAAGAACAGTCCCTTCATATTTGTTTCTGTTTATAATTTGGTATCTATTTAATCATACACATAATTGTTTTGCTGTAGGGGGGTAGTGCTTGGTTTTGCTGTAGGGGGGTAGTGCTTGGTTTTGCTGTAGGGGGGTAGTGCTTGGTTTTGCTGTAGGGGGGTAGTGCTTGGTTTTGTTGTAGGGGGGTAGTGCTGGGATTTGCTGTAGGGGGGTAGTGCTTGGTTTTCCTGTAGGGGGGTAGTGCTTGGTTTTCCTGTAGGGGGGTAGTGCTTGGTTTTGCTGTAGGGGGGTAGTGCTTGGTTTCTGTAGGGGGTAGTTGGTTTTGCTGTAGGGGGGTAGTGCTTGGTTTTCCTGTAGGGGGGTAGTGCTTGGTTTTGCTGTAGGGGGGTAGTGCTTGGTTTTCCTGTAGGGGGTAGTGTTTGGTTATGGTGTAGGAGATAGTGCTTGATTTTGCTATAGGGGGGTAGTGCTTGGTTTTGCTGTAGGGCGGTAGTGCTTGGTTTTGCTGTAGGGGGGTAGTGCTTGGTTTTGCTGTAGGGGGGTAGTGCTTGGTTTTGCTGTAGGGGGGTAGTGTTTGGTTTGGTGTAGGGGGGTAGTGCTTGGTTTTGCTGTAGGGCGGTAGTGCTTGGTTTTCCTGTAGGGGGGTAGTGCTTGGTTTTCCTGTAGGGGGTAAGTGCTTGGTTTTGCTGTAGGGGGGTAGTGCTTGGTTTTGCTGTAGGGGGTAGTGCTTGGTTTTGCTGTAGCGGGGTAGTGCTTGTTTTTCCTGTAGGGGGGTAGTGCTTGGTTTTGCTGTAGGGGGGTAGTGCTTGGTTTTCCTGTAGGGGGGTAGTGTTTGGTTTTGCTGTAGGGGATAGTGCTTGGTTTTGCTATAGGGGGGTAGTGCTTGGTTTTGCTGTAGGGCGGTAGTGCTTGGTTTTCCTGTAGGGGGGTAGTGCTTGGTTTTGCTGTAGGGGGATAGTGCTTGGTTTTGCTGTAGGGGGGTAGTGCTTGGTTTTGCTGTAGGGAGGTAGTGCTTGGTTTTCCTGTAGGGGGGTAGTGCTTGGTTTTGCTGTAGGGGGGTAGTGCTTGGTTTTGCTGTAGGGGGGTAATGCTTGGTTTTTGGTCTATGTGTTTGTTTATATTAGTTTTTAGTTTCCTCGCTAGACCTCCATCTACCTTAAAATATCACCCCCTAGACCCCCTTCAAGTTGAATTTGTAGGCCTACATTTTTCGGTATAAAATGTCCCTCCTTCCAAGATTACAGGCTCGCTATCGCTCGCCAGGAAATACTCGACACGTAAATGGCACGAAAGGTCTTAATGTTGATACATCAATGAGGCGAAAGGTCTCAAAATCGCCAAACTAACGGAACGAACGTCTTAAAATCTCAAAGCTAATAATTATGCTAAACATGAGGGAGAAGGGGGTCTAGAAAAAGCGACTACATCCCCCTTTTATCTCATTGATTAGTAATAGCCATGTTTTCTATCGCTATATTTTTTGTATCGCTTGATATTTTTTCATTGGCTTGTTTCCTTGTATTTGTGTATCGATTAAGGGGAGATGGGCCATTTTTCTAGACCCCCTTCTCCCTCATGCTCATCCCCATTAGTTTTGAGATTATAAAAAATTTGCCCTATTAGTTTGTCGATTTTAAGACCTTCCGCCCTATTTCCTTGTCAACATTAAGACCTGTCGTGCTATTTAGGTGTCATTATATTTCCTGGCGAACGATAGTGAGCCTGTAATTTTGAAAGAACCGGCCTTCGGCCGGTAAAGGTATCTACCAAAAAACATACAAATTAATCTAGAAGGGGAATTTAATAGATATTTTTTAAGTTTGATGGAGGTCAAACTTCTAAAATTATAGGATCGCTATCGCTCGCCACGAAAACATCGACACCTAAATGGCACGAACTGTCTTAACATTGACAACGAAATTGGTCGTCGAAAGTTCTTAAAATCGTCAAACTAATGGACCAAATGTCTTATAGTCTCAAAACAAATGAGGCTAACACGAGGGAGAAAGGGGACCAGAAAACGACCCATCTCCCTTAATAATAAATAATTGAAAAAAAAAAACTACCAAAAAGTGAACCAGCCCTATTAACCCTCTCAGTATGTTCTGACGCACTACTTTCCTTATGTCTGGTTAAGGGGAGGCAAACCGTTTTTCTGGACCTCCTTCTCCCTCATATTTAGTGCCATTTTGTTTAGATTATAAGACGTTCGGCCCAATAGTTTGGCGATTTTAAAACCTTTCACCACATTTTGTTGTTAATGTTAAGACCTTTTGAACAAATTAGGTGTCGATTATTTCCTGGCGAGCATTGTCGGTGGTTCCGGCCTTTGGCCGGGACATTTTTCTACCGAAAAAAATACAAATTTATCTTGAAGAGGGGTCTAGGGTTTTTTGTTTCTTTTAAGCTTGATGGAGGTCTAGCGAGAAAACTACGGAATATATGAATTAATAGACCCATTAATATACTATTTAAAAGACCTTACACAGATTATATAATGTCAGAACAACTATTTGGAGATAACGAAAATAAGCAAGAGGTGAAACGTCTAATACATAGAATGGAAATAGAAAGAGAAAAACTGAGAACACAGAAAGACAATTGAGCTCAGAATACATAACAATAAAATCAATGTCAATATGGGTTTGTCGCTGAAAAGGTTATCTCCCTGAAAAAACACCTGACCAAAAGTGCCGTTGTTAAGGCAAAACTTCCCAAATCACATCTAATCTAAATCTAACAGATATTATTAGAATATTCAGATTAAGAAGAAGTGGATCAGAAGGTTGATTGACCCGTCTTTACCCATTTAACTATCACAGATATCTCTACTAATTTATAGAAGATCATCAAGTTGTTATTATATATGTAATGCTTTGTGTGCTTTGTGTGCTGTAATGCTTTGTGTGCTGTAATGCTTTGTGTGCTTTGTGTGCTGTAATGCTTTGTGTGCTTTGTGTGCTGTAATGCTTTGTGTGCTTTGTGTGCTGTAATGCTTTGTGTGCTTTGTGTGCTGTAATGCTTTGTGTGCTTTGTGTGCTGTAATGCTTTGTGTGCTTTGTGTGCTGTAATGCTTTGTGTGCTTTGTGTGCTGTAATGCTTTGTGTGCTTTGTGTGCTGTAATGCTTTGTGTGCTTTGTGTGCTGTAATGCTTTGTGTGCTTTGTGTGCTGTAATGCTTTGTGTGCTTTGTGTGCTGTAATGCTTTTTGAAGTTTGTGTTCCTATCTAGTAGCGTATTACAAAAGTTTACACCAGTAGTATTATCTTGTTGTGTTCCTTTGTCACCAGTTCTTTTATTATGTTTATGTTTGTCTTGATAGCGTATTGGTTAGTGTACTTAATTTATTATGTTTATGTTTGTCTTGATAGCGTATTGGTTAGTGTACTTAATTTATTATGTTTATGTTTGTCTTGATAGCGTATTGGTTAGTGTACTTAATTTATTATGTTTATGTTTGTCTTGATAGCGTATTGGTTAGTGTACTTAATTTATTATGTTTATGTTTGTCTTGATAGCGTATTGGTTAGTGTACTTAATTTATTATGTTTATGTTTGTCTTGATAGCGTATTGGTTAGTGTACTTAATTTCGGTGTGAGTATCCTAGGTTCGAGTTCTTGGATTACAACATGTATTCATGAGTTTAATTGATTTCATTAATTAGGTTTATTTGTAAGATAAATGGTGATTATATATATATATATAATTGATTCACTCTTATTTACTTTAATTAGTCATCTGTTACATCTCCAATATTTTCGTTTTGCTTGATATAATTTTATTGTTTCACTTTCGTTATATCTTCTATATCCATTAACCCTATCAGTATTTTTTGACGCACTACTTTCCATACATCTGGGTATTATTAGACGATTCAGATGAGTATATGGATGGCACAGGGTTCATTGAGACTGTCTTTACCCTATAACTCTTACAGATCCCTCTTACGTTATGTGAAATCGTCTAAAGATAGCCAGAAGAAACTGCTTAAGGGAGCCCACCTCGCTTGTTTTCTCTTGCTCTCCCTTCATCTTTGGCTTGTATCCATTCGGCCCCATTCAGCCTACTGTTTTAAGATGTTTACCCCCATCCAGGTGTCAATATTTTCCTGGCGAGCGGTAGCGTGCCAGCATATATATATTTTTGTTTTGACAGCAAGCTAAATTTGTACATTTTTCGATAGAAAAATATCTCCGGCAAAGCCGGATTTCTCCATACAATGCTGGCTCGCTATCGCTCGCCAGGAAGAAATCGACACCTGGATGGGGATAAACGTCTTAAAACAGTTGACTGAATGGGGACAAATGGATACAAGCCAGGGAAAGAAAGAAAAGGAGAGAAAGATAAAAATAAGCCGGTGACTCCCCTAATGCGATATTATGTAGCGTTGCAAGGATATATGGTAGCTAAAGGGGTTAATTGAGATAGTCTGTAGTTTTTAATTGGTAGACGTCCTTCCTAAGCTGAATAAACTAGTCTAATAATAGTCAAGCCAAAAGTGAAAATGACGTCACCAGTGTAGAAGGGGTAGTTTTATTTATACACAATGTCTTATGGATAGACAGCTCCATAATTTCTATTTAATTTTACTCGCACCATATATATTTTTACTGCTTCATTCGTATATTTTTGTATTAGCAATATTTTCATGTTTTTCGTTTTGCTTGATGTTATTTATTATAAGAACATAAGAACATAGGAACATAAGAAAATGGGAGTCTGCAGAAAGCCGATTGGCCTAAGCAAAGCAGATCCCTGTCCCACACAACCCCAATTCAATTACAAAGCCCAATTATAGGCTCAACACTCTAATACCCTGAGGATCATCTTACCAAAACGGTTAGAGATTAACGCAGGATTATGGGGGTCTGCAGAGCGCTAATTGGCCCAACCCGGCTGTCCAACCCTTCTCGTCCATATGCTTATCCAATTTTATCTTAAAGCTCCCTACCGTTTTAGATCCCACTATAGCACTTGGTAGTCCATTCCACCCATTTACAACTCTGTTACCAAACCAATATTTGCCTATATCTTTTCTGAAACAAAATTTATCTAATTTGAAACCATTGGTACGAGTTCTTTCGCTATCACTGAGCTTTAGTACATTTGTCATGTCCCCTTTGTTAATCCCACTAACCCACTTGAACACCTCTATCATATCCCCTCTAACTCTGCGTCTCTCTAACGAATGTAAACCTAATTTCTTCTACCTTTCTTCATACGGAAGATTTCTAATATTATGGATAATTTTTGTCATTCTACGTTGTACTCTCTCCAATGAATCTATGTCCATTCTGTAATAAGGACACCAAAATTGGACAGCATAATCTATATAGGGTCTCACTAATGACAAGTAAAGTTTTAAGATAACATCAGCAGTTCTGTTACTCACACTCCTAGAGATGAACCCGAGAATCCTGTTTGCCTTATTCCGAACGCTTATACACTGTTTTCTAGGCTTCAGGTATCTAGATCCCTTTGGAGGCACTCTATATCGCTATCTGAATCAATTGATCTCCCCATTTTAGTATCGTCTGCGAATTTACTTATCCTACTAGTTATACCTAAATCTAGGCCATTTATGTATATAAGAAACAACAGGGGACCTAATACCGATCCCTGGGGGACACCACTTTTGACTGCTCCCCACTCTGACTTGGTACCATTTATGCTGACTCTCTATTTCCTACCAATTAGCCATGACCTAATCCATCCCAACAACGATTCTCCTATTCCATGTGCCTCAACCTTTCTCATCAATCTCTCATGAGGGACTCTGTCGAAAGCTTTACTGAAATCTAAATAAATAATATCATATGACTTGTCACTATCTACTGCTTCATATACCTCTGAGAAAAAGCTAAGCAAATTAGTAAGGCAAGAACGTCCCTGAGTGAATCCATGCTGAGAAGAATTTATTAAGTTAAATTTGTCTAAGTGGCTTCTAATTTTCCTAGCAATAATAGACTCTAGCAACTTTCCTATGATTGATGTGAGACTAATGGGACGGTAATTGGATGCTATCGATTTATCACCTTTTTTGAAGATCGGAACTACATTTGCAAGCTTCCAAGCTTCTGGAACTAAATCTGTTTCTAATGACTTGTTAAATGAAAATGCTAATGGGCTACTTAACTCATCTCTGCATTCTTTTAATACTCTAGCATATACCTCGTCAGGACCAGGCGATTTTTGAGGTTTCAGTCTGTCAATTTCCTTCAGCACATAATTTCTACTTATACTAACTGTACTTAACATATTTTCTATACTATCACTATATACCTTACGGACTTCTGGAATCTGTGCCAAATTTTCATTAGTGAAAACGGAAAGAAACTGACTATTAAGTATTGCATATTTCTAAATGATGTTCTGTTATTTCTCCTATTGAAGTTTTTAGGGGGCCTATTACATCTCTAACTTTAGATTTATATAGTTGGTAAAAAGCTTTAGGGTTATGTTTTGAGTCACTGGCTATCCTTATTTCATAATTTCTTTTTGTTTCCTGATTTCCTTTTTGACCTGTCTTGATAAAGTCTGATAGTATATATATATATGATTTTCGCCTTTCTTTATTTTTCTATATATTCCTTTCTTTTTTCTTATAAGATCGATTAGCTTATTAGTCATCCATTTTGGTTGGTTCTGCGTCGATCTAAATCTTCTTTTAGGGATATATTTATTTTGAGCATTGTGGAGTGAAGCAATAAACTGGTTATATGTAGGTGGCAAGTTTAACTCTGGCATATCCTGACTTAATTGCTTAACAATAGGGTCCACCCTTAAGTCTCTTCTTAGCCCACCATAATCGGCTTTTCTGAAATCTGGGATAAGTGTCGTATTCTCTTTTGCATTCCCTGTCCATTGTATATTAAAATAAATAGATTTATGATCGCTATTTCCTAGGTGGTCACCAATCTCTACATCATTTATCATATGTTCATTGTTACTGAAAACTAAATCAAGAATATTAATACCTCTAGTCGGCGTATCTATGAATTGAAATAAAAAACTATCTTGTACTACCTCAATAAACTCTACTGAATCGGAGTCGCCTATTTGGTGCTGCCAATCAATGTTCGGAAAATTTAAATCCCCATAATGCACACATTGCTAATCCTTGATGCTATTTTAATTTCCTCCCATAACGATGTTCCGCCATTTCTACTCATATTAGGCGGTCTATATATAACTCCAATAACTATGGTCTCACTACCTTCGTTAACCTCTACCCAAACACTTTCATTATCATTATTTAGTCTAATACCTGATTTAATAGATCTTTTTAATGTACTCCTGACAAACACTGCTATACCCCCGCCCCTCCTACTTGTTCGGTCATATTTAAACAAACTATATCCTGGAATATCAAATTCT